>APFE030783184.1:77558-97401 GCA_000404065.3 Pinus taeda
TATGTAACCTTTATACTTATTAATATTAAGTGAATATTTTTAAGATCAATAGTAGAGAAAAATTAAGACAGATTATTTTTTCCAAAAGGAAATGTGTTTTAGTTTATGGAAATTAAAGTAATACATTTAAAAAAAATGTACATTCATGTATTTGCAATTTATTTCACCATAAGTTTAATAAAAATATTAAATGTAGCTACTCATGAGATGCAAATATGGTGACTACCACTATTGGGATGCATAATTAAAATTACACATTCAATGAATACCTACTACACAAAAATAAACTAAAAGTCCAAAGAATATCCATATTTTTGTTCTTTTCTTTCAACCTAATCAATTGCACCTTGTTTTAAATTTAGAAATTTTTTAATAATCAAATGTTTCAATATTTTAAATAAAAATTAATTTATTTGATTTAATGATAAGATATTTTCTTTTATGTATATCTTAATTCTCGTTTATTTATTTATTTTAAAAATAAATTAAATCATATTTCAATTTTCATAAATGTTTGTTAATAGTAAATATAGGTGGCCATAATCCACTATGATCATATTTATGTTTTTTTTAAAATTAGAATTGGAAAATATATTTATAGTAAGCAAAAATGTTACATCAATTATTTGTAGCAAAATTACACATAAAATTTTAAATGACTATATTTAAAGATCATAATCATAACTTGGGTCTACCAAGGAGTATCCAAGTCTAGGATTTTAGATGCAAAATTTCGAAGAAAAACTTGATTAGTGTAGATTCTACAAAAATTCCCTACAAACTTTATTGTTCTAAAAACCTAATCGAACATGGGGTTGTTGTTGACTTTATTTGTGTTTTCGATGCATTATCATTATCCTACACATCCTCATTCAAGTCCGAAAGGGATTACATTGATGAATCCTTGTTTTGGTTACCTACCAATGTTTCCTTTACCACCTAGGGCCTAACTTGGTTAGTCTTGAGATAATTTATGAATAATGTAACAAAAGCTTCACATTTTTATTTGGGCTTGTTGATATGCCTCTTTTGCTTAACTAGTATGCTTGTAGAAATTTCCAAATTTCATGAAGCTTTCTGGATTGCAATTGTATTGATGCATTTGTGCCTTCCATTTTACTCTATTTCTTTCAAACAAATTGCAAGAAATCATTCATCAGTCTATAAGAACCTAAAAAAACAAACCATTGTTAGAGAGTTTCTTAGGGAAACAAAGGGAGAAAACCCCAAATACAGGCCTAAAAAACTCAACCATTGACTTGAAGGAGGGGGTTTGTAAGAGGAGTTTCCTTCTCTTATGCATGACCCAATTAATATGAATTTCAATGTTGAAAGCCCCACATGATACAAAGGGTCAATTTTTAAGAAGGAAAAATAGTCCACTAGACCGAAACGAGAAAACCCCACTTCTTCTAACACCCCACTAGAAAAAGAAGCCACTAAATGAGTAGGACTATAAGCAAAGCAAGCTCTTGAGTCTAGAAACACAAGATCAAGCAGCATAAGAACCACTTCTTATATAGAAAAGAGCGAAATTAGAGACCTCAATTCTATTGAGCCATTAAGCCCTCAAATTAGATAATTTCATACCACAACACTAAGGACTAGTCCAAGGGCTAGAAGTAAATAGAGCCAAGGGCCACTCCAATGCTCACTTTCCAAACCTAAAGGTTGAAAAAATAAAGTTTCCAAACAACCACATCTAGATCCATGCTTATAATCCAATGTTGATTGTATAGCAAAAGCTTAACATTTTATAATTGTAATTGAGGTGTGCAATAATTGAGCCATCATTTCACCAATACTTACATCATTTGACCATAAGACTTACATCATGAGGCAATACTTCTTAATGGGAGCCTTATTCCCCTTTTGTTTAACATTTTTTGAGGAAAGGGATGTCTTCATAGATTGGTAAATGTAACTCCCTCCATTGATACCAGTGCTCCCCCAATTGTTGGAACCTTTAGGTCTTTGTATCCTCATTTTCTTGAAAATTTAATTTGACCATGTTTATATAAAGGATTTTTAGATCTACTTTTTACGCAAAAGTACAACTAATGGTCCCGTGGTTATTTAGTTTGATCCATATCCAAAACTATTTAGAGATGGTATTCATATTGATGTATCACCATTGGATCATGAAGATCAAGGAAACTATGGTGTCTTCTATGGTAACTTACATTTCATAACATGATATCATAACACATAGAATTGTGATGTTGTTTTCTTACAGAAAGTACAAATGAAGTTGAGACACTGGCAAAGCCATTTGAGTTGTGTTAAATATTTGTGATTTGGCTTTGTCAGATGAAGAACATATGGGTTTAAATGGTCATCAAATGGGGGTTTCACATTTCACTTCCTGAATTTATTGACATGATGTGGGTGTGAAGATTAGAGGTCTTTGAAAATTGGATGCTCTATTTTTTGTTCTCCGGAACCTTGGAAAACTTAACTTAAGTATGGTTCATTGACTGAGGGGTAGTTGACTTGCATGTGGTTTAAATATTCTGACTAAGCTGTTGATGAGGAGGAACATACCTTAAATATCATTCATTGTCATCGAATAATGAATATCAAGGGTAGATTAGAGATCAAATTTCTTGGCCTCCGAACATTAGCATGGGAGAAAACTCATTGTGCATCGACTAGAGTGCACCCTCTATTGGTAGTAGATTGAAGAAATCCCCACTAACAAGAATCGACCCGGAGACCATAATGTTTTCAAAATCCAAAGGAATTGAACTTTTTGCTCAGTCGTGGAGCTCACACCTCATTACTATATTGGATACTATCTCTCTCTTGTAAGTCCCAATCGACTAATGGTTCAATCGAGTTTTGTCTCGACAGATGGAAAGCTTCAACCAACTGGAATTGAAGTTTCCTTTGATCGACTTGTGGCAACTAAATAAAGTGAGTTCAAGCAATGACCATGCCAAGACTTCTTGCATATTCTTTAGTCGACCAATGATTTCCTTCAGATGTTGACCAAAGAAATATTTGGATTAAGCTTCGACTTGCATATCTTTTCACGTTGGATGATCCCTTAGATATAATCTGGCATAAAAATCTATAGGCAGAATGTGATTTTGAAGTGTTATACTTACTTTACATCAGAGGTTGGCATGGTTAGAGTTATTAGTTGTCTATGGCGGTTGTAGCCTTGAAGGAAAATTGATAATTGTGTGTTTGTGTAAAAGATTCACATCACATTTTAAAAAGGGTGGAAGATTGCAGGACCTCCATGAGAAGAAGACTGTTGACCAACTTCATAATGAATTCAACACTTTAAAATATGTCATTTTGGTGTTACGTGTTGCAAATAGAGGATGAAGGCCTGAATAATCAATTGAAGATTAAAACCAACATGACTAAGAAATTTTTGAGGGTTGATGTCTTGGAGAGGACCATGGAAACTTTGTTTTAGAATCACAGATGAATTTGTAGACAAATCAAATCTTGTTGATGATATGGAGGGGTAAGTTAAATAATTTTTTGAGTTGGGAAATATTGTAAAAAACTATTGCCTAGCTACTTGATGAGGTCCATTGATGAGATTTATGAAGAAGTTGCTTCACTTCAAGAAGATAACAATTTCCTTTTTGATGCATATCAGGCATTGAAGGAAGATCATAATCCCTTGCTGCTACAACACACAAAGAAGGATGGCACCATTCATTGACTACTGTATCTTGAGAAGGTGGCTGTTGGTGTTATGCCAGGCTCACCTATTTTCACTTGTGATTTCAGTTCAATTGTTTGTGAGACAATTGATGTCTCTCTTTTTGGTTCATCTCACGATGTCTCTCCTTTTGATTCATCTCAGGCACTATTAGTCACCAATCATGTTTCTCCTAGTTTTGAAAAACACTTTACAGGTATTGGATCTTGACTTCTAAGCAAAATGGGATATACTAATGGTGGAATTGGAACAAATGGATAGGTAATTATTTTCCCTATGACCCTTGAGATACATACGTCCAATGTTATCAGAACTGAACTAGTGATTGAATCGAAAAACCTTGTGGATTGGGAACCAGACCAAAATAGGTAAAAAACCGTAAGAAAAATCGGTTTACCAAAAACACATAAAATATTCATATTTCAAAGAAAAAATATATATTCATGTGCATCCATATGAATCCAAACTATTTATACAAAAATATGCAAAAGTTTTCATTTACATAGCATGTAAGGGTGCACATAACCAAAATAACATTGAGTGCAATCCATCTATGAACAAAAAATACATCAACAAATAGGCTCTAGATGGCCTCTAACATAAAAAAATTCATGCTAAAAAAATGCCTTCATATCATCAAAATCGTTCCATATATTGGGGTCTTCACCATCAATATAACCATTTAGGCATTAAAATAAGATAGAAAAAATGTAGCATGTCATGTCAAGATTTTGTTTGAGTGATGGGTATAGTTTTAGTAGAGTCATGATAGAGTAGTTTGACAACCAATTCTAAATTTCTACTTTATCCATATGAAATTCCATGAGGTTGGAACCTCTCTCAAACATCCTCAATCATTTCATGGTAATGTTAAAAATTTAAGTAAAATGATGAAAATGAAAATTTAAGGAAAATGTCACTTTTACTTTAAAAATTTAACATTATCATGAATTACATAGAAATACTAGGCCATAGGCCTTTGTTTAATTAAGGATGGGACAATATACTTGGATTATTAGGCTAGCCTAGGGAGAGTAAGAAGTGGGCAACTTATCATATATTATATATATATATATATGATATATATATATATAATATATAATATATATGTGGCCAACTATAATCATATATATATAATATATTGTGGGCCCACATATATATATATATATTAATATATATATATAGTCTGGCCCACATATTATATATATATATTTATATGTATATATATATATATATATAATATATAGTTGGCCCACATCATATATTATATTATATAATTATAAATATATATATATATATATATATATAATTTTTGGCTGGCCCGCTTCTTAATCAGTCCTGAACTAGCCGATTCGGTACCAAACCACCCTATTTTGGTTTGGAGGACCGTTCAGATTGGTTTTGGGCCCAAAATGGCTAGACCAACTAGTTCCACTTGTTTTGGTCTGGTTCTGATAACATTACATACATCTAAAGTAGGATTTGGATAAATGCTATTATTGTCACCTCATTGTCTACACTTGGCCTTGCTAAACCTAGATAAGTTATATTTGTTGCAGGTCTGATTTAGACTAAAGAGCAACCCGTTACTTATTGTGATGAGTAGATTTATGGGTTGAATGTTCAAAAGGTTGAGAATGTTGCTAATGAAATTGCTGATATGCTGAGCTATCCAACTCTTTTTGATGAATTATACCTTGCACCTTCTCTAACTGAACAATGCTCTATGCCTTACCACTCTCATCATCATAATAGTCTGAGACAATTGACCATGAATTAGAATACTAGTGATTAAGCTTTAAGATCTTTGTAGAAGCAATTGTGGATGGATTGATAGATGGTTGTAGAATGATTTAAATAGCTGATTGAATACCATTAGGTCTCCTCCATTGTATGGTTATACAATGTCACTCTTCCTTATTATTGATGACTTGACATTGGTTGAATGAGGATCGAACAAGATGCCAATTGACCAAGTTTCAATTGCATGGTTTCTCAATTGTGCTTTGACTAGTTTATTGTTGATTGTTCCCTAAGTTCCGAGGGTAATTATTGAATTTGTTGATAAAAACCTAATTACTTTCAAGGAGGGAGTGTTATTGAAGTTATTGATTTGATTGAGTTACTAAAAAATTGGTTGATGGGCCAGTTGGACGAACATGTCAATTGGGATTTGTGTGACTGACTAGCTTATGTTGTTGAAATATGTGATTGCACATTATACGATGCGACAAATACTATTAGCATTATAAAGACTATTAGATTGATATACAATTATGTGTTCTTTTATAGTCCATTGGTTGACAAGACCTTGCTGTCTTATTATCTATTTCACTATCCAATTAGGACTTTGCTTTGGGAGGAAATATGATTGTGTTTAATCGTTAAAGGTGGTAGTGTTTTTAGACTTCTTCCAAAGTGTTATTGTACCGAATATCTTGCAGGCTACACAAATTAAGGGGGGAGTATTATGTAATTTGTTTTCTTCCAAGATTCAGGGAAGTGAGGGCAAGGGGGGGTGCAACCTCTAGGTCCTTATACCCTCATTTTGTTGGAAATTTAATTCAATACTATCCACATAATGATTCTTTGATCCGATGTTTATGGACAATTACAACTAATGGTCTTGTGGTTATTTGATTTGGTCCATATCCAAACCTATCTATATATAGTCCTTAAATTAGTAGGATCATGATGATTATTTGTGCTTCATTGCAATGGTGTCTCAAGTCACTACCATTGTTCTCCTATGTGGAAACTTACTAGAAGCCAACGTCATCCATAACTTTTTTGTTTGTATCTAGAGCATCAACCACTAGGTTGTGCTCGTACTCACATGATACGGGGTTGATTCTTACCACTATAAATATAACCTCACATGATACGGGGTTGATTCTGACCACTACCAATATAACCTCTAAGTGAACCCATACACACTCCCACTCACAACCCACACTGTAAATCAGGGGGTTTGAACCTCAAACCTTAAATTTTCATAATGCCTTCATATCATGGAAATTTCTAGTTGGGATGCATCCCTAGGGGCTAAGATTATGCGTAGACTTATTTTATAATGGTGCACCATTTTATTGTTTTCATAAAGTACATGAACAAATTTTTCTCCTGAAATATGGGATAAGGCTTTCCGAATCCTAATGAACATTGATGATGATTTATAGGTCAAGGATTTGTCATTAGAGAAATTTTGAGGTCTCAAATGGGCCTCCTGAGGAATATTATAAATTAATAGTGAAAATAATAAAATAAAAAAAGATTAGATTACATCATTAAGTTTTGGAGGGAAAAAAATAAAATACTAGTTTTTTAACCTATATTTTCAACCTATATTTTTAACTTATATCCCTATGATTTTACTCAAATTTTGAGTGAGAACACTCATTGGATGAAAAATTTAATTTTGAATCCAAGGAGTACCCATGTTGCATACTTTCGAAGGACCCTATTAATGAAAAATGTGAAATACATGAAAAACGTGATTGCAATCACATTTTTTCATGTCTTTCACATTTTTGTGTAGTAGGCTCCATCGAAAGTATGCAACATGGGTACTCCTTGGATGAGAAATTAAATTCTACATCCGACGAGTGCTCCCAGTCGAAATTTGAGTAAAATTGTATGGAGATGAATTGAAAATACAAGTTGGAAAAATAATTTCTATCTTTTTACTTTTTTACTCAAAAAATGGTGAATCATTCCCCATGGTTGACATCATCACAATGAATTTTATTGGTTCTTATAAAGCTAATTTTTTTGTACATTTTTTTAGACCCATTTTTTACCTCAAAAGTTATCTAATGATTAGGGACCATATGTTGAATGACATTCTTTAAGTCCCCCACCAAAATTTCGAATGTTAAGTGAATCATCAAACTTTAATCCTTGTATAAGGGTGTATGCATTTACAAAGTTACTAGAAATAAGTCCTAGACTCCATGCATAGGAGCATTTTATAATGATGTTAATGATAAGGTTAAACAATTTTGGAGTAAAACAAAGGAGAATTTTTTATTTTTTATTTATTTATTTATTTTTGCATCGAGAGGTGCTCTACAACCTAGTATAGGGAAGATGTGTAGGCATATTGCAAGTCTTTCAACATTTTTGTAAAAACACTTATTAATATAATGTTGATTGGTTCAAATTATTTAAAATAAAATCAAAATAAAAAATAATAATTAGATCAATTTTCACAAAATCTATATTTGTTCCATTTTATTATTTTGAATTTTATATCGCTCTTTAATTTATATGAATTTTTATTGATTTACTTTTTCATTTATATGAATTTTTAAGAGCTTCAGGATTATGAGAACTCATGATATTGACCTATGATATTTGAGCTCTAGGTTTATGAGAAGTCGTAGTATTGAACTCTAAGTTTATGGGAACCCATGGTATTAAAACTTGGTATCCATATGGAATATAGCCTCTTTAAATGTGAAAAGAGTCTAAGTAAATGTAGCCTTACAATTATCTTAAACGCAATACTTTCAATGCAATCGTTTAAGAATATGTTTTTGAAATTAATCTTTTATAATTGGAGTCTGCGCTTGGCTTAAAACTCCGCACCTGGCCAACAAAAAAAAAAATCCCTCAGCATTCATGGTTATCGTCTGTCCTTTGTTTCAGATTATCTTCAGTAGTTTATCTCTCAAAGTAACATTTGAATAAAAATATAATTTGAGTGTTATATTTCTATGCTATTAAGAAAAAAAATTAATTTATGCTTTCTATGAAGTCCTTTGGTTTTTTTTATGAGCTTCTACACTGCAATAACTAGTTCCCTCTCTTAAATATTTTAATAAGAACAAGTTTATGGTTTCATGTGGATGGTGAATGTAGTCCTAAGAACCCATGTTGACTAGACTTGCATTAATACTTTTTGTGCCAGTTGGGTCAAAATAGTTTAATATATTTACTCTTGCTTAAATAATTGTGAGTATTCTCATCATGAGTAATTTGCAAAGAGAAAGACCACCTTCTATCTACAAAGAGCATCACAAGATTCTAAATCCTACCTTTGTAGTTCTGTCTGCTCCTTCGATGCAAATAATCTCCTTTCTTCCCAAATTTGTTGTTACAATGACCGCACCATTTATCTCCAATTTGTTTCAAAGATCTTCCTCTCTTCAACCTTGATTTTAACAATTTCTTCTATACATTTTCTGAACTAAATTCCAATCCTCCTTAGAGTTTACTCTGAACAACTCGACCATGTAGCCATAATCATCTTTCTACTGCTTTATATTTATGCAAAACTCCTTCAGAGTATTAAAAATTATGAGCCCGATATAATATTCCAAAATAGCCAATTTAAATCCACCTATACTTTTTTAACATATCATTTGAATACTTTTTCCATGTAAAATATTATGTGGAGTTTCTAAATTTTGAACATATAAAGTGAATACTTATTCTCAATCATTTTTATATTGAAAATTAAATGAAAGTTTTAAAATTTATTTTAAAAACAATTTTATACACACTATTTTCTAAGTTTATATTTAATGTTTTAAATTCATGAATATAAAGATTGGCTAAAAATAACCAACCTAGGGCCATCTATACATCTTACATCTTTAACATATTAATTGGATATTTTTTCCCGTAATTTTTATATTGAGTCCTAAAAAAAGGTTTTAAAAAATTATTTTGAAAGCAATTTCCTTTTTTTTAAAATTTAATAATTATTATAATCTTATAATATATATTATAAAAAAATATGTTTTTAAATTTATGTATGCAATATTTTTTAAAAAATTTTCTTAATTCAGATTTCAAAATTTTAGATTAAAATAAGTTGCATTGTTATGAAAATTTAAAATATATATTCAATTTGAACCGAAGGAAGTATACACAAACACACACCAACTTAGATCTTTTTTAACTTTGGATCTACCAAGCACCGAGAGAGATCAAATTTCTTGAGATGCAAACCTCTTTTGGAGTGAAAATAGATTTGATCCCTCTCAACGCTTAATAGATCTAGAGTCAAGATAGTTCTATATTATAAATGTAAATACTCAATAATTAATAGTTAACAATGATTAATGTATCAAGGAGACACGTCTAAAAACACATGATCATTCATGAAGGGCACTCGTCTAGGTATATAAGCGACCTTCATTTGTAACAATCTCATATCAATTATTTTATACATTATTCAATATATATTTCTATCCTCAATGGATGTCTTTATATTCCAAGTGTTTTAGAGTATACTCATGCATGTACAAATTTTTTTCATAACATTTGGTATTAGAGTTTTCGACCCTCTAGCTGCTCAACCGATGTATAGAGTCAATCTGATTGGCCTTTGGCCATCAACTCTCCATCAACTTCCTTGCTGTTGAGTTTGAAACATTTTTGTTACACACATTTTGGAGTTTCCCCATTTTTGCCGTCAAACTTTTGACCATTTAAAAAAACACACATACTTATAAATAACATAAAATAAATAAAAAATTATATAAAATAAAATAAAAAAATTAGAAAAATGAAGAAAGTACATAATCATAATCAAACTCCAAATTAGACATTTGTAGATTGCTTCGACCATTTTTTGTTTTTACATTCCGTCCTTCACACCAAGTTTTTATTTTTGTTCTTTAGTATAGATAAATTTTACAATAAAACAAGGATTACATAGTAGCTAGTACCTGACACTTAACTTAAATATAGCTTAATGAAACAAAAAATAAAAAAACACAGATTTCATCACAAAAATAAAATAACTAATAAAATATTGTATTGTTGAATGTTAATATAATTAACTAATATTATTTAGATTAAAATACATATATCTATATGTGTGTGTTTTATTCTTTATTCATATATATGATTGTCTCTAATTATTATTAAAATATATTTTTTAATATACTAACAAGTCATCTTTAAATGAAAATATTGTGAAAAGCTATAATTCATGAAAATAGAAATAATAGAAAAGGAAAAGAAAATAAATAAATTAATAAAACATTCAACAAAAAATTAGTCCATAATAAATGGAAGTTACTAAACAACCCATAATAAGACCTCAATCAATCACCTTACAAATAAATAAATTTCAATAAAAAAAAATTGAATTCCTAATATAAAACTATGAATAAACATCATAAAATTTTGATAAAAACAAACTAATACCATGCCTATATATAATAAAAGTTAAATCTACCTTACAAACTTACCCACCATACCATTGTCTCCTTCTCATCATCTCCTTCTCATTAGTGTATACCATTGTTCAAATTATTCATGTATACCATTGTTCAAATTATAATAAGCCACACTAAAAATAAATAAACGTCATAAATTTTTGGTCAAACCAAACTAATACCATGGCCATATATAATAAAAATTAAATCTACCTTTCGTGTGTGCCATTGTTCGAACTGTAACAAGCCACAACTGCGACTGTTCTCTAACATAGTGCAACGCCACACATCCTTTGTGCTTTCGACTGTCAAATTTGTTTTTTTTTGGTACCAATAGACTAAACCAGTTCATTCCACTCCTTTTACTGTACCCTTAAATTCACTGTAATTATATTTTCTTTGTACGGACTATCTAAATTAATTGATTTCTTGTGCAGAAATTTGATGCCCTTGTTGCAAAATGAACAAACAAAAATACCCCGTCCCTCACTACCATCCATCGCATTCAACGGCCACACATCAATAGTTTGCTACTATAGCGGCGTCTGTACAACGAAATCCGTAAAGTCACAATTAAATCCATATTTGGCGAGGGTGCACGATTAATTAGGAGAACCATTAAAATTATAGCGATAGATAAATAAAGCAAAGGAAAAAAATATTAGATAATTTCCAGGAAAAGAAAAATTAAGAGGTAAATGAAAATGAGGACAACGTAGAAACAAATTCTAAGTTTAGTCCAGGGAAATTTAAGGAATGTAAAAGGTGATTTTAGAAAAGGTTTATTGATGTTTTATATGAAAGAGAATTTAAAAGTAAAGTGAAAATAGTGAAAATTGCCATCTAAATAATTGTAATTTTATAAAGGATTAAAAAAAAAAAGAGGATATATATATAAAACCAGAAAAGAAAAAGATTACGTTCATAAAAAATTTTGGTTTTTTTAAAATGTTTTTTTGTTTATAAGGACATTTTAATTGTCAAGAGTCATTTAGAGATCAAAATAACATTGGCCAAAAATGTCATAATTTTTTTTTAATTTAATTGAATATTAAAGTGACATATAAAAACAATCATTTAAATGAGATGCTGAGTTTCATAAAGGGATAAAATAACAATTAATAATGAGACTTGAGCAACTAAAGACATTTTTGTTAAAATACTTGTGGCTCAAGAATTGAAGAAAACAAAATCTAATTTGCAAGTTGAACTCCCAAAATTGCTCTTACAAGACAATGTAATATACTATATTAAGAAATTGTAGTTGGAAGATCAACATAATTCACATATTAAAAATTTAAAAGACAAAATAACCAAAGTTTAGGAAAACCAAAAGATATAGCAACATGAATATAAAATTTTTGAGGATATGCATTACAATGAGCTAATAGAAAATGAGAAATTTTGTGCCTCAGAGATCATAGTGAAAAATTATTCGAACAAGTCAAGAAGGCTAAGGTTACAAAGAAAGAACTAAAAAAGCACCTATGATAACAAGAAGAGGAAAAATTATGTTTAAGGAGCATTAATCAAAGGTTATTCAAACAAATCAAAGTTTAAAATGTGAGGAGAACGACACTAAGAATAACATCAACAATTCAAAAAATGAAGAACTTTCTTGTCTAAAGAATCATAATAGAAACCTATTTACACAAATAAAGAGGCTTAAGAGTGATAAGAAATCACTAACAAACAAGTTAGAACAACTTATTCAAGAAGTAGTATCAAAATATTCAGATGTGTGAATTCAAGTTGAATAAAAGAGAACAAATATTGATCTAGATAATACCGCAATTCAGAAAGATCCCAAATCTAGCTGAAGAGTCAAAGCATAAAGATGGGTTACACTTTTGGGCCAAATGAGGTGATGAAATTTCTAGTTTCTCCTCTTTTATTGAATTGAAGCCCTCAAAATTTAAATAAGCACTATGAATTTTGATTCAGAGTAAAAAGACAAACTGTGGAGAATTAAGTTGTGGTCCTAATGACATTTTTTGTAAAAATATTCAGTATTGTATAATATTTCATTTTTCATTAAATGATATGATTATCCTTGCAAATTTTCACACATCTTAAGAGGTATGCATGTGTTCATATAACAAAATTTAGTCTAAAATGTGTAATTTAATATATATATAAGCATTATCAACAAGAAGAGAGCTAGTTTTTTCATATTAATTTTTATGCAAAATATATATTTTTTATTATTTTTCGAAATTGGTGAAGTAATATTTCAATTGCATTTTGCAGACACATGTGTTCATGTAAGGGTTTTTTTTCAACTATTTAAATAAATTGAAAGCCAAAAGTATTTTTTTGAAGAACACTCGTAAACACAGATAGTGGTATTTTTTGAAATTTTTTGTTGTGTACATTTTATAATATTGATTTTTTATTCAACCTTTTTATAACAGTTCAACGAAATTTCAAGCATTATGTTTAAAATAAATTAGATGAAAAACATGATATGAATTCAAAAATGTCAAACTCATATGCTATTGGATATAGGATTCCTTCATGAATCCAACATAATCAACTCTGCCACCTAAGGACAAATTTAGCCTTAAGTCCGCTAGGGTACAAAATGGTGTTATAGGAAATTTTGCAGAAGGGGTGTTGAAATTGTGGATTTTAGGACTTAAGAGGCTCGATCAAGGGTTTCGTAAACCCTTGATTGAGCCATATACGTGGTTAATAGGGGCTCGATTGAGTGCTATGGCTTGATTGAGCCTCTATAATTGTTTTTTGAATGATCTAAAATTAAGCTTTTACCTCATTTTCAGAATCAAAATATGATAAGAATTTTTGTTATCATGTCATGTAGAAAACTTTATTAAATTTAATTATTATATTATTATTATTATTAATTAAATGATGAAATGATATTAATATAAAAAATTAATATTAATATATATCTTAATGTCAATATTAAATTTATTAATTTTTGAGAAGAAGATGGGTGAGGAGAAGATGTCCCTATATTTTTCCATGACTTTATCCACTTGCTTTTGCTACATGGAGGAAACCTTCCTATAGGCCATGGATGTGGCCACGATCTTCCCATTACTTTGACAGTGAATAAAAAATAAAACAAATTTCCTAATCTAAGAGATAATCTCACTACATTGCTTAGAAGAGGTCAAAGAGATGGTAGTGGGTGGGGCTACCTCTAACATCCTGTATAATTTACTACCCAAAGTAATAATGGCAGTGCGAGGCCTAGAATCAAACACATCATGATGATTCCACAAGTATGGTTAGCCTAATACATCGCAAACTTCAAGTGGAGCAATGTGACATAATACCTCATCCATGAAGGGCTCGACGTTGTAAGGAATGTGACATTGCTAGTTGACATTGAGATCTCGCTCTTGGTGGAGCCATTCGATGGTGCACGACTGTGGGTGTGGTGTCATATGTAGGTCCAACCACTTCACAACCTTAGTTGAGATGAGGTTTTTTTGACTTCCATTGTTGACAATGAACTACATTAGTGAACCTTAACCCACATCTCTGGATCTTCAAGCTCAATATTCTTGACCTTGGTGGTGGAAACAGTAGCAATAGGTTCCACGTAAATAATATGTTTCCCCTTGTTATTCCCCTTGTCAGTTTCAGGATCAGAGTTGGAACATGCATTTGACTCTAAGGCTTTTAACTTGGCCACTTGTGATTGATTAGCGTGACACTCATTTGCGTTGTGGGTGGGGCTCTTGTGAAACTCACACCACTTTCCAATGTCCTTCTTTGCCTTCATGGTGCTATTCCTTTTTTGTGGCTTCGATGGGTTATCTTGGATCACTCCACCTTGGCTATTGTAGAAAAAAATGTAGATTCACAAGCTCATGTAATCTACTAAAATAAGAGACAAGAATATACTTCTACTCTTTATAGTGGAAGCCCATAAATATCAAGCAGACAATAATCAATAGAGGAAGAGAATCAAAGGCACATAACATAGTAAATATCTGGGAAAGCCATAGCTCAAAACCCCAATATTTGTTTTGTATTAATCTAGAAAATCAAGATGAAATTACAATGCTTGTTCTCTCTAGAACAATCCCAGCACTCGGCAAATTCAATCTCCAACTCATAATCAAGCAAGGCCAAATCTTAGTCTCTTCACAAGCACTCCAAGTCTCTATTCCAATGTGTAATTCCTATAGAGAATAATTGTATTTAAAGGAAAATAAAACCTCTAAAAATAATGCAATCCCTGAAGGATTAGTTCCTGAATGGATGCACTATCAGTGCAATTCAGAAAAATCTAAAACAAATAATACACTGTCCCTGCACTCTAGTCTCAACTGAATCTTTCTCAGAATCAACATGCATGAGTTTCTGATGGTGGAATCTTCAGTTAACTAGAGTAGCACTAATCAGGACACTAGTGTCCCAACTGACTGTTTACTCACTATTAGTTCGTGAAACTGATTTGAACTAATTTAACTGGACTTAACTCAATAAATTGAGTTAACTAATCACAACTCATTCATAACTCATCCTTAACTCCTATAAGTTAGGGGGAACATATACATGTCTTCTAAAAGACTTCCAATTCAAAATTCCTAAATTAATTAAGTTAATTAAACTTAATTAATTATTTTCAAATTGCTATGAGAAAATAATTCTATTTTAATTCACAGTTTAATTCAAGGACAAATTAAACTAGAGTTTCTTGTTTCCATTTTTCAACAGCTATGTTCTTTGTTCTATGGTTTGGAGGTGCCTTTTCCTTGTTTCATATTTGCAGGTCCAAAGTCCTCCTTCTTATGTTTAAACTTATGCTTGGTCCTCACAACATATCGACATGCTACTCCAAGTGAGGAGATGTCCATGAACTCCATTTCTTCTTGGATGTATTTATGTATACAATCATAGTACTTGAGGATCAAATGCCACTAAGAATATTTGATACCCAAATTCATACATAGGTTATAGAAAATGTTTGTAAACTCCAACACATCTTGGTCCCTTCTCTGCCATAGTGAGGTCCACTTTATGTACTTGTTTTCATAGATTCCGATAGGGTATTAATATTGTTCCTTGATGACATCTTGGAAAGAATTACAAGAGGGCGTGGCTAAAAATAGTGAGGGTTTCTCCTCATCCCTTTACTCATAGTAAGTTTCCCACTAATCCTTGACAATGGGGGGCAACTTTGAGGAGTGCAGAAGTAACAATTTCATCTTGGAAAGAATTACAAGAGGGTGTGGCTAAAAATAGTGAGGGTTTCTCCTCATCCCTTTACTCATAGTAAGTTTCCCACCAATCCTTGACAATGGGAGGCAACTTTGAGGAGTGCAAAAGTAACAATTTCACTATCGGAAAAATTATGGACAAAAAAATATCCTTCCAACAAATTCAACTATCTATCTAGGGCATATGCATCTATTTGGCCTTAAAATATAAGAATATGAAATTTAAGTTGTACCTTAAATGGGGAAACACATCCAAAATGACTACCGGATGAAGATGATTCACCCAATGATACTCATTGAAGGATCTAGGAAAAATTCTCAAGGGCTTCTTTGAGCAACATTTTGAAAGGATCTCTTGCTCCCTCATCTTTATTTTCCTTTGCAATGGGAGATTAGTGGGGTCGATGAGGTTGGTCTTGAAAGGGTTAAACCAATTCAAGTCTTGATTCCTTATACCCCAACCTCGTTGGGGATAGGCACAAGAAAATAGAGAAAGAGAAGACCACTCTGATACCACTAATCCATATTTATGAAGTAACATAATGAAATATAGATTCAAACCAAACATAATATACATTGAAATAAAATTTTAATTAATAAATAAAAAATTTTGAAAAATGTTTACATACATAAGAGAAATAAACTAGCTCGAGAAATGGTAGCTTATCTTAAGAATATATGTGATGACTACATGCCTTCTAAACTATGTTTACAATGAGGTTCAAAGGTTTTATTATTATTGAGAAACAATGGAAAACCCTAAACATCCAAAAATCTAAGCCTAGGAGATGAAGTGCCAAATGTTTGTGGACCTCGTTGGGATTAGTTGGAACACTAACTTCCTAGGGTCATCATTTGGGCATATGATCCTCATTTGGCTTGCATGATACCTTGTTAGAAATATCTATCTGAGGACAACAAATTTTCCCAAAAAGGCCATGTCCTATGGGTTATGGGCTTAGCAAGTTTTCCAAAAAGGCGTTGTTTAGGGCCTAAAAATAATTCTGGAAGTTCAGAACCCAAAAAAATACAAAAAATAGAAAACTATGCTACTTAAAGAAAATTAAAGTAAACAATGTTGGGGGTCCAAGTGAAATAGGCGGGTGGCCACCAATATCCAACTGGATCAACTTTTATTGAGCATATTTATTGTGTGGGTTGATGTGTTGATTGTTTTTTGTGAGTCCAATGTGAAAATTGGATGAAAAGAGGCTCATGGTTTTTTCATATGTTGAGTATATGGACTATAGTTTGAAAATAGTTGAAATGAGGTGCATGAGATGAGCTTGAAGGTTGGGGCCTTCAATGGTGAGTGGTGGCTTGCATATTCAAGGTGTAGTGGCATCCTTTAGGTAGTGGCCTGAGAACTTGGGAGTGGTGTTTGGATAGTCTAGTGGTGGTTCGACGAGACTTATTGGGAGTAGTGGCTTCCAATAGGTGGTGGCATGCTAAGTCGAGGGAGTGGTGGATTCTTGTAGGCAGTGGCTTGCAAAGTTCATACAGGTTGTTGTCTAAAGTGAGTAACGACTCACATGATTGGAAAGTCATGGCTTGCACACTAGTGGTGGCCAATGAATAAAATGTAAAATACTTTTATGATAATAAAAGAGATGATGATGAAGACTATTTTCTAACAATGGTTTTTACCCTTGTGGTTTCCACCTTACATCTAGTTTCCTTATGTGATATGATTATTGATGTGTTGTTATTGTGTGTCTTGATGTTTTATGGTTTATGTATTGATGCTATTATGGTTATGTTCTTTGGTATGCTTCTTCTATGCTCATGGTTATATTATTGGTCGTTGCTAAACATTGATGATCTAGTTATTGTGTAAATAAAGGAAAAAATTAGTATAAGTTGTTCATAAGGCACAATACCGATTCACCCCCCTCTTAGTATTGTTAAAGGTTTCTAACAACAAGTAATTCAAAGCGCCAATAATTTTGTGAAATAGGAGTTTGAGGTGGTTTTCTTTTAGAAATGAGCCTTTGTATAAGTGTTGAATCCTGAGGAGAGAGTCCCCCATAATTGCAATCTTAGAAATTTCCATTTCTTTGGACAAATTTAGTCCATGTAAAAGGCCATACATCTTAACCCAGTTATTGATTCTTCTTCCAAGCCTGAGAAGTACCTAATTTCTAGGTTTCCATTGAGGTTGTAGATAACCCCTCTCCCCCTCGCCACCCGTGAAATATAAAATAATATTAATCATAATAATTTGTCTAATTTAATAAATTTATTGTAAAATTTAAATTTAACCGATATTTTAACAGATTAATTATCATTAGATAAATTCACTAGTCACAACCTTTCTATTTACAATCTAAAACTTTGTATATGTAAAGGATTTCTACATATTACAAAGAAATATATAACTAACTTGGATGTAAAATCAATATATATATATATTATTTAGAATTATTTTTATGAATATTTAATAAGGGAAAAAATGTTATGTTTCATATGTAATACCCCGATAAATTTGTATTTATGAATTTATATTGGACTAACTAAAAAGTCAAGTGGTGCAAGTATTATGTTATTAGAATGTAAATGTTTATT
This sequence comes from Pinus taeda, assembly GCA_000404065.3. NCBI lineage: Eukaryota > Viridiplantae > Streptophyta > Pinopsida > Pinales > Pinaceae > Pinus > Pinus taeda. The sequence goes on from APFE030783184.1 coordinate 96,185, forward strand.
TTGATTAATAAGAAAAAAAATGTTTTGTGTATAATTATTCTTGACAATATATTAAAGGATATCATGTGAGATATTAGACTCCTAACTACCAGGAAAACAATTGGAATTAACTATGCTTAAGAAGGGGAAAGAAAAAGAAAGAAAAATCCTCCATTTTGTGAAAATGATTAAATTGATGGCTAAGTAGACCGCCAAGAGAATACATGATTGGAGATAAATTTCATGGGTAGAAGTTGATTTAATGAGGATCATGGGAGATAAATACTCTTAGAATAAAAGATAGGGACAATGAGAGAGAAAGATTGGACCTAAACCCAAAAACTAGCAAGACGCTACTAGTGGTTAAGGAGATGTGAACTAAGAAAGAACTATTGAACTATTCTCTTGGCAGGGACGATTTGGAGCTTAGGGGGAACTATTGAAAAACGTACTTCACGATTGGGAGGAACATGGTAGTCCTTGACCTATTTTCAAGAATCTTTAGATAAGTATATGATTATATAGAAACAAATCTAGGATAAATATATTATTTCTATAGTTCTGAGTTATGAGAGAAATAAGTAGGATTTTCAATATGATTATTTGTGTTTCCAAGATTTATTCATGTAAATGAATAGATAAACCTTACAAACATTTTTGTGAATAAAATATGTGTATTTGGGTTGTTCCGTTGTAGGAAAGCTATGGGTTCATGGACAAAGGATTTAACTTAAGGGTTTCTAACAGGTAATATTAAGTGTTACTTTGCTGTGGAGGATTAGGAAAGAGACCCTATATAGGGACAAGCCTTGGTATCCACTGTAAATTTGGATATGAACAAAAAACCAAAGAGAATTGACTAAGGTAGAATAAATACTTAGGTGGTAAGGGAAATAACAATATGTGCACAATTTGCATTTAACAACAACATTTCACTTGTATAAAAAAAGTTGTATTCTTGACACTATATTCTATAATATATATATATATATATATATATATATATATATATATATATATATGGTCATGAAAGAGATATATTATAAGATAGTAGATAATACAATTGACCAGGAATATACAATTTTATCCCCATGTTAGCTTGTTGCAGGCACATGACAAGGAAGGGAACCTTGTTGGCTGGCCAAGAGATATGAAGTGTTGGGTAAGAGAATAGTAGTAGGGCCTAAAGAAAACTATAAGTGGTCCCCCAACATTTCACTTGTATAAAAAAGTTGTAT
>APFE030783186.1:8107-32423 GCA_000404065.3 Pinus taeda
ACTCCTTAGACCCTCTCTGAACCCTTCCAACCTTTTCCAAGCATTCCTCTTCCTTGATCCACCCCTGCACAGTAAAGCACAGTTCAAGCATATGCATGAGAAAATTGACAACTTAATCAAAAATACAAAAAGATGTGTTCTTAGGATAAAGGTAGTGGAAACACATGCATTTTCCCTTCATAGAAGTAATGGCATCTCTTTCAGCAGTTTTCACCCTCATCTTTGCATCAATAGGACTAGCTGGTAGAATTAGGGTTTGCTAGGGTTTGCGTTTTCCTTCAGTTTGACAATCCCTTTCCACAAGTAGATTAGCTTCCTTTGAGTTAGCTTTCATCCATCAATTAAAAGCTTCTTCTAAGAACTCATAGAAGTTGGCTAAAGCCCCTAGCGGACTTGTGCCAACTGACCAAGTGACAGCTGTGGCAAGAGCTAGTACTTGTGCATACAACACCGTCGCTTCCAAGTTTGTTACGAACTACCGGGTTGATAAAAGTAAAGAAGGGAGTCTCAGGAGTTGCAGCATTATTGCTGCAATACTGGAGCCCACCAATAGTCCTAGAGTTAATATCATTAATTATCATGGAAATTCCGCTTGGCATTATCGAATTTAGTTGTGACATCTACTTGTTGTTCTATTTTACCAAAGCAATTGTTGTCCTCTGCTGCGTTTTTTTTTTGTTGTGTTAATCTTTGAAAATTGTAGAGCGGATATTGGAAGAATTCAAGCATTATGGGTGGAAAATCGGTTCACTGAGAATCCTTGGTGTTGGAAATTTCTGATAGAGCTAGGGAAATTTCATATTTCACCAGGCTTCAGGGCCCTAGCAGCAAAATCACTCTTGAATTTTTACAACACTTACAGAATGGGCAGTCCACAGTAAAAAGGTGTAAGAATAACAGTATCGGAAGCTATGATAGCTGAGGTTTCTGGATTGTCGGTAGAAGGAGCAACATGGCCAGAAAAGCATGTAATGTTGCATGACGTAGTGGATATTTTCATTGACGCAGGTGAAGAGCTAACCCAAAAAGGCAAGGGCATTCAACCGTCCTCACTGGGAGAACCATAGTGCGAATTGGCGAGTGTCATCCAACAATACATTACCTATGATGGTCGACGGAATGTGGTAAAACCACAACAGCTTAAACTTTTAGTCGTTTTAAAGCAAAATATTATTGTCAATTTGCCATTTTTCTTAAATTCATTGTTGCATGATATAGCTGGTAGAGTAACACAGGCTAAACATCCTGATACTGGAGTCAGTCATCATGGGTTGATCAGACTGATTGTTAGTCACAGTCTTGCTCAGCAAGATTTAACTTGGGATAATTTTATAGCTCCACCAGAGATTAGGCTAGACCCTGTAGTCCAAAATTCTGCAACCCTGGGAATTGAACAGCAAAACCCTATTTCGAAGACGAAAAGAACTGCTCGTACAGTAACAGGGCCTACTAAGCACAGGCGTTCTGTGAGGTTGAATCCATTTCAGAGGACTTTTGTAGATCCTCAGGGTAGTGTCGAGCACCCAGCAGAGCCATCTAGTCCAAATACTGTACATGACTTTGAACCTGAACAGGAGGAAGAACGCAGTTCTAAACTAGAGCAGGAGGAAGAATGCAATTCTGAACCTGAATAGGAGGAAGAACACAATTTTGAACTAGAGCAGGAGGAAGAACACAATTTTGAACTAGAGAAGGAGGAAGAACGCAATTCTGAACCAGAACAAGAAGAAGAACATGATTTTGACCCAGAACAAAGGGAAGCACAATAATTCTCTCAAGATGATGGTGAACCAAAAAATGAAGAAGGGCCTTCTCAAACACCACCTATGAGCCCGCAAGATGATTTCTTGCAGGAATTTGAGGAAGGGATGGCCAAGGTTCTTGCAAATTTGAACACATATACACAACCTGAAGGATCAATCAACTAGAGCCTGAACAAGTCTCAATCCACAGAGGACTCTAGTCACACAGAAATTTCACCTTCCCCAGAAGCTGCAGACCAGGCCGAGGAAGTGGACACAAAAATAATTCATGAATCTGATAACCGGTCAGGTGACACAGTTATAGTGGAACATAGCCAAGATGATCACCAAGATCCCTCCGACACAAAGGGTATTGATAAACATCTTCCTACAGAGGATGCTTCTCAAAAGAAGTGGCTGAAATAAAGTTAAGAAAGTTGAAGAAGAAATACCAGAAGCTTCAGAAGACGGTTAAGCGGCTATGTTGGAAATTAAAAGAAGCTGCAAATGGGGAAGCTCCGAGCATTATTCCTGAGTTAGTCATTGTGGCCACACAGACAAAAGTATGTGAAGGTAACGTAATAGGAACCCATACTGAATCTATTTCTACTCAAACAGTAGCCACACAAACAAGATTTCATATAGATTTGATAGATATGGCTATTCAGATGGAGGGTTTATCCTCTCACAACAAAAGAACCCAGACAAAAGAAATATTCAATGACGCTCCATCAAGTAGTGATCCTATTCTTCTAGAGTTACAGGAGGAGCTGGTACAAGCCCAGCTTGCTTTAGCTCAATGTAAGAAGGAGACGGTTCCTCTGCAAAAGTATCAAGAGCTGCAGAATAAATTCAATGATTTGACCATAACTGAGGATGAAACTTTTGTTAAGTCAAGGTAGGAGGAAGAAAAGTTGAGGAAAGTAAAAGCCAAGCTAGATAAGGTCGTGGGTCAGATTGATGTTATTTCCTCTTTATATTTTGATGTCTTATCTTGCAGATCTCCTGCAACAAACTATGCTCTATTTTTGTTGGAAGGATATTTACTGTTGGATATTAAAGTTGTTAAGGCCAGAAAGTCAGTTGAATTGAAGACAACCGAAGAATTTATAAAATGTTGTAAGGAGCATGGGATAAAAGTCCAACGTCTTCACTATGAATTTTATTTTCATAATTTTTTATTAGACGAGGAGGTGGATAACAATCCTAGCCCTTTTGTTGGGGACATTTGGTTCTAGGCCTTCATTTCCTTCGCAGTGAACCAACTTAAGTGGTCCAGGGCTTATAAAACCTTTCAAAGGAAAGAACATGGACTGGATTTGTGGGTAAGGGGTGAGCCTACTCAACCCTTGCATATTTTTGTTAGACCCAAGAGGTTCATGCAACAGGAGGGAGTAATTAAGAATCTGGGGCCTATACATAAAGAAATTGTGCAGGCAGGAAGGGCGTATTTCTTATCTATACAGGAAAGGTCCTTACTTGCATCCAAACAGAGATGGACAGTCTCCACCAATAGTGTCAAGAACAGAGAACCGTTTGGCTACAGAAATTTTAACGTTGTCGCAAGCCGTTTTGTCACATACAGTAATATTATCTTGAGGGAAGGACCACATTGGCTAGGATGTCAATTTAGGAGCCCTGTTATTTGGTACCCTCCAGAAGGATATTGTTCTGATTAAGAGTTACCTAACGGTCATGAAGGGATAGCCTTTGCAAATTTAATACAAAAGCATGGTTTTAGGTTGTATAAGGAAAAAGTATTTCATGCTTACTATTTAACTGCATTACATAATAACTACTTATTTTCATGAGGACATGAAACAAGGTAAGCAGGGGAGTATGTTGGGTCATGAAATAGGTATAAATTTACCTTTGATTACATCATCTTTTTCCTCCTTTTTATGCATTTTTGCCATGATGTAATAATTTTTTGATAGAATTTCTATAGAAAGTGAACGAAACCTCTTTTGATATGATTTGACTATCAAAACTAACTGTCGTTTCTTTTTATGCAGAGATTAGTGAATGGGACAATTGTTGTTCAATCTATTGAACAACAAAGGCTAAACAAGGAGAAAAGAGTGTGTCTTGTGCAGTCAAGTTGAGAAGAGAATCGGAAGGATCAGCGCAGGATGGAATATTTTACTAATAATAGTATTTGGTCGCGAATTCCTCAGGATCTCATGATCTTGAGGAATCGCAATTATCGCTCTTCCTCTTTGACTATAAGAGGGGAGAAATGAATAGAATAGAAGAACTTTTGTCTTTTTACTTCGACTGTAATTTTAAGAGACAGAGCGTTATTCTGAAGAACACATCATTACTGTAAAGACATTTGGAGTTAATGAGTAATATATAATTTGTGTTTCTGTTTGCTCGTGATATTCTGAGTAACTAGGCAGTAATCACTGGCAGCTTAGGCCCAGTCACTGGTGGATTTCCCTGTTGTTCCTTGTGTTATATTTTTACCTTTTTACTACAAGTCTAATTACTTTGTTTTATAGTTTTACGATTGATATACTTGGTATATAAATCATCGGCGTTGAGTTTGTGCATTCCACGCATTATTTCTTATTTCTATTGATTGGTTTCATTTATTTATGTCGTAGATTGATTCAATTATTAGATAAGAGTTATTTCTTGTTAATTGAGAGCCAGAGTATTATTGGTTAGATAAGGTGTATTATTGTTATGCAGAAGTTTCTATTCAGCGGAAAAATCTCTGTTACCGCTATAGTGCACTCAGTTAATGTGCTTATGGCCTGTAATTGCAATTAAAGCTTTTTGATTAAGATTTTGTTTTGATCTGTTTACTCTTGTATTGAAATCAATAAGTTATCTTAAATCATTACTCTCTATAGATCCAATGATTTCCATCATCTGCACATACTGTGTATACTCTTGAAACAAAAAGACTTACCCAAGTTGATAATTAATGTGAGGCATTTAGGAGTTCTAAAAGACATCTTATATGTGCCCAACAACTATCAGTGAGGAAAGAGTTCAGCCTAGCACTATGAGACAAGAGATATCAAGAGGCAAAAATGATGCACCATTGCATAATGAAGAGCAAGCACCTTTAGATGTTGACATGGCTGACCTAGCAGATCACAATGTAGACAAATCAGATGAAGAAATAATTAAAGGAAAAGAGGCAGAGATCAGAGAGCTCAAAGATGATCTTGCCAATGCAAACTTCATGATATCCTTTTTGCAGCAAGAGAACAGGCAGCTCAAAGTAAATAAACTATTTCTAAGCAAACCTAAAGGTGATCATCCCTCATCCAGTAAAGTAGATTTGGTGGTGGAGAAGGATAAGGGCAAGGTCATCATAGATGTGGAGCAACTAGAGGACAAGGAAGTTCAAGTACAGCCAAGGAGGCCAAAGACAAGAGCAGTAGCAAGAAAGGAAGGATAGGAAAATGAGTCATCTCCTCCTCAAGTACACCAAAACATAGATGACACTATAGCAGCTAATATTGATAAGGACAAAGAAAAATGGCTTGGGAGAATCAATGAACACCTGGATAAGCTACTAAAGAAGGCAAATAGAGACACAAAATTGCAAAGGCACAAGGCATTATTACACTAGAAACTTGATTTGCAAAATTAAGGTTAGGAACATGAAGACAAGGCTTAAGAAAACCCTAACAAAGCTCAAGGAGAGAGAAAAGACTTACCCAGGTTGATAATTAATGTGAGGCATTTAGGAGTTCTAAAAGACATCTTATATGTGCCCAACAACTATCAGTGAGGAAAGAGTTCAACCTAGCACTATGAGACAAGAGATATCAGGAGGCAAAAATGATGCACCATTGCAAAATGAAGAGCAAGCACCTTTAGATGTTGAATCGTTGACCTAGCAGATCACAATGTAGACAAATCAGATGAAGAAATAATTAAAGGAAAAGAGGCAGAGATCAAAGAGCTCAAAGATGATCTTGTCAAGGCAAACTTCATGATATCCTTTTTGCAGCAAGAGAACAAGCAGCTCAAAGTAAATAAACTATTGCTAAGCAAACCTAAAGGAGATCATCCCTCATCCAGTAAAGCAGATTTGGTGGTGGAGAAGGATAAGGGCAAGGCCATCATAGATGTGGAGCAACTAGAGGACAAGGAAGTTTAGGTACATCCAAGGAGGCCAAAGACAAGAGCAGTAGCAAGAAAGGAAGGATAAGAAAATGAGTCATCTCCTCCTCAAGTACACCAAAACATAGATGACACTATAGCAGCTAAGATTGATAAGGACAAAGAAAACTGGCTTGGGAGAATCAATGAACACCTGGAAAAGCTACTAAAGAATGCAAACAGTGACACAAACTTGCAAAGGCACAAGGCATTATTACACTAGAAACTTGATTTGCAAAATTAAGGTTAGGAACATGAAGAGAAGGCTTAAGAAAACCCTAACAAAGCTCAAGGAGAGAGAAAACCTAGATTTTCTAGCTAATGCATCTCTAGTTGTCTAAGCCATGACTAAAAAATGAAGAAGTAGAAAAGTTTGGGAAATTTTTGGTAAATTTTGAGTTTTTGGTTAATTCTGGAAATTTTAATGTACCGAAGCACAACATGGCCATGCTACGCTCCTTCTCATAGCATCCAAATGAGGAATGGCACACATGTGTGGATAGATTTTGACCTCTACATTACATTTATGTACTTGGTCTCTCATGTTAGCTCACAGTTTTGAAGAAAAAGGCAAAAAAGAGACATTTTTCATGTTTATGCCACTATTTTGGACCCCACATTTCACTTATGGAGTAGTTTTGGTAGAATGAGTTTTGAGGTGCCTTGGAGGTTATTTTTTTCTGATTTGAAACTTCAAAGGCCTAGTGGACATTCCCAGCCTTCAGTTCATTTTGAAGATGCATCAAATTCATTCAATTAGCCTTCAAACTTTCGCTACACTTTTGTGCTTGCACGCTACGCTTCTACAATTTTCATAGCGCTTATGTAGAAGAGGCTCGTTTTTTAGTTTTCATGGTCAAAAGTCAACTTTGGTCGATGTAATTAGTGTCAAAATATTTTTACTGATGTAGTTGAGTATTATAATGATGGTTAGAGTGGATATTTTGTAATTAAATTCTTTCAAGTCAAATTCAAATCAGTTTATGTAAAAGAGGAAAGTGATTTCTAACTACTTATGTTGTGGCAATGATTAGGTAGGAGTAGGAAATCAGTTCCTAGGAAAGAGGATTCAAACCCTCAAAGGGGGAATGTTGTTTTACATCTATATGTATTCAGAATGAACTCATAGAGGATGTTGGATTCCTGAAGCTCATCTCTTGGACTAGTGTACTAGACATTTTTGCAGAAATATTTGCAATTGCAACTAATTTCATGGCATTCTTGTGATGTGATTTGTGGCACTGTGTTTCTTCAGTTTTCTTTATGCATTTGATGATTAAGTATTTCTAGCATCCATCTATATTCTCGGTGATTATCTCTTAAGTTTTAATATATATTTCATGATCAATATGTTATATTTTGTTTGAGGTTTTCACATAATTGTTTTCTCTTATAAGCAAATGAATTCATACTTATATGCTCATTTTGCTTCTTCTGTTTCCCTCGCCATACTACAATGACAAATTTAATTTGTGCCACCGATTGTATCTACCTTTCCCCATCTTATCTCAGCAACTAATCATTTGGGATACTTGACCTAGTTCTCAAACCTAGTGCTTCTGTCCAGTAAACCCTAAATCAAACCCTACTGTGCTAAATACCTAGCCTAAGATCTACATATTCTCCAGTCACTTCCATTGACCATGAGATTTTTTTAGAGAGCCCTCTCTAATTTGGTAGGGCTAGCTAGCAAGTCCAAATTTGGTTTGAGGTTACCTCCTTGGCCTCCTTTCTCAGCCTTGGGACACTTAGGAGTGCTAAAACCCCCAAGGGACATGAAGAGCTAAGAAGTGGCTTAAAGTTAATCTCTTCCACCCCTCATCATTTGATTTCATGGACACACTTATTTTTGGGGTACATAATCGAGAATCCTCCCTCCTCCCATGATAACTTAAATCTAGGTGCCATTTATGGAATTATGGATCCCATTAAGAGCTTAGATTCTCTCCCTTAATGGACATTGTTATAATGAAGTGGGGAACATCCTAACAATTTCCCTTTATTTTGTAATTTTGGTTAATTCTCCATTGTCGAAGTTAAAAGTGACATGGAATGTTCATGTTAGTGCACAAAGATTAAGGGGTTTGTGTTGTGGAGGAGAAACTATGCAATTTTAAAACCAATGTTGAGGAGCTTATTGGGACATCATTTTGTAGTGGGAAATAATTAAAAATATTTGTGCAAAAAAAAGGGAATGCTCTGAGGGAGAACATCAATGGCAAGTATGACATTGATATAATGTTCAAAACCCAAATAATGGAAGTACAATATCAATTCCTTGAAATGTGGTTTCAAATAGTGCCCTCGCATTTTCTAGTAAACCATCTTAGACATGTGGAAAATAGACATCAAAAAAAAGATAAGTTGGTGCAGAAGATGGTAGAGCATAAAATCTAAATGAAATGAAACTAAACACCTTTAAAGGATTACACTAAAGGGATGAAGTTATTATGCATTATTCCAATGATAAAACAAATTTCCTAATAAAGACACCTCCAAGGGAGGAAAGCAACATTTAGTTGATATCTCTATTGCCCTAGTTTTTGTGATACTTCTCCAATGGTATAATTTCCATGATTGTATTCATATTACATAGATTTTTTTGTTTAAATGTGTATATTAATAGGAATTATTTGTATAAAAGGTGCCCTTCATTTTGTTTGAATATTCATTGTTGTTCATTTGCTTATTATTTGACTTGTTATTGTTGTTTGTTTGCTTATTAAATAAATTTTGGTTTAGATGTGCACAATAGTAGTAATAGTTTCAAAAAAAAGTGTCCCTCGGTTCATTAGAATGGTCATTCTTGAAGTGTCAAATTATCAAAAATCCTCTCTTGCTAAATAGGCTCATCAAGGATTCCCAGTGTCTCTAGATAATTGGTATATGTAATATTAATTCCCCATATGGATAATTTAATTGAAGCATCTTATTTAGTGTTGCTGGTGTTATTGATATATTAGCAACATCACAATATATTGCAATATTTTCAGTGCAACAACAATATTATCGTAAAAGCTTGTGATATTTCACAATATATTAAAAAATGCAATATATAAACTAAAAAAACAAGTTGATTTTTTTACCTTTTGAATCAAGTCCAAAACAAAACGTTGTGATTTGGAGGAAAGGATAAATTCGTAATATTCCATCACATTCACGAGGAACTAAGAGTTTTCATCACCATTAATGGATTTATTATAAAGTGGGAATTGATTCCCATCTATCATGTACATATTCTCAAGTATTTGTAACAATCTAAGAACGCATTTTGTTTGTTTTCTTATATATAAGTTACGGTTTGCATTGTCATTAGATTATCCTCCTCTTGCCAATTTTAATGGGAAATTCATTGTTTACGTATTTTTTTTTCTTTTACTCATAACAATTTTTTTTTTTTCATTTCCTTTTGTGCTACATGTTTGATCCAGATTGGATCATAATATTTATTTTTATCCGTCTCAATAATTTTAGAGTGGAAAAAGTCGAGGAATCAACTCACAAGACCATTTTTACCAACAGGACCTAGTTTAGCAAATTGGGTTCTGAAACCTTCCGGGAGAATTTTTAGGCATCAAACAACATTTTTCAGGGGTAAAACTTTGTCAATTTGTCATTGATCTTTTTTTCTTATTTTACACTTGGTGGCCTTCCAACGATGCAATAATAATCTCACTCAAAGTCCATATGCAAAAGTTATGCCAGTCGAAAGTTAACATTCTTTTCTTTACCACCATAATTTGAGAGGATGCCACGTCAGCCCCCATTACTCATAAAAAGGGGCTAGCCACGTGATAACGATGAATAAGACTCTAGAATAATCCATATTGTAACCTTATTTAAGATTTGGAGTCAAACTTGACCAATAATAGGATATCGGGTTGTATTATAATCAAGCCACCAAGAGGAAAAGGGGTTTCATTCTTTTCAATTGTATTTGTTCCACAGAATAGAAGAGTAGCCGAGAGGGATAGGGAGAGAAAAAGAAGAGAGGATTTATGCATTGCAGTAGCCCACAATCTAGAGGCCTTAGTTCTTTGTACTCATAGTCATTTTCTATTCAAATAAAGGGAGTAGACTGACCTCATTTTCCCGTTGTGTTTTCTCCTTAAAGGGTTTCCCAAACTACACTTTGTCTCGATTGTGGTTTGTGAGCTTTTATTTTGTTGTCCTTTATTTTCCGCATAATTATAATTTTTATGCATATGCAATAAACAATAATTTACAAATCCATAAAACTAAAGAGAAATAAACCCTCATAGTGTAGATTTCAATTTTTAAGTATAATTTTATTAGATCTATTGTGACGAACTGTCCAATGGAACATCCACAGTAGTTTGCAAATCAATGTGTAACCACTACCCTAAGAAAATGTCAAAGGTTTTGGACCCAATATAGTGAAATTCTTGAGACTTGTTATGAATAAAATTTGAATTGTAAGTTGTGAGAAGAAATCATTAGCAAAATTAGCAGCTTGAAATATTAATACCTTGAAAAATTGATAGGCTTAAGTGGGAATTTGTGGAAAATCAACCTTATATATTGCTCATATAGCCAATTAATCACTTACTAAAATGGATAAAAAGAAACGATCAAACACTTCTCGAATTGGGTAAAAAGAAAAATAAAAAATAAAGCTTTAAATAGTTTGAAATTGTAGCAAGAGGAGTTCCAAGAACTATTAGTGCCAAATCATGTCACCTCAAAATTTTCCTTCAAAAGCCTTTCATAGGGCTAAAAGAGGAGCTTCCCAAACTCAAATTGCAGAAAAAGAAAAGCTTAAAGATTGCAATATGAAAGTTTTTTTGGGGGGAACAAGGTCGCCAGGTGGGTACCACTAGACCACACCATGGGCATCGAAGGCATTGGCGGCAAGAGTTGCACACTCTCTAGATCCGACAATGGAAGCGCCCAACCATATGATAACTTAGGACACTCCACATCATGGAGATGTGCATGAGATATTGCAACGACGTGATGCAGAGAGGGCTACATGCCATCCCCCAATGCCTTATGCACCACTCCACAACTTTCAAACACCAAGGCCCAAGCCATGCAAAAGGGCACCACGTTGACCCTCTACATAGGTTTTCTATGCACCACCCCACCCCTCAACATATGCTCAGTGACTAGCCCAGTCAGCCCTCCACATGGCCAGTCCCATGTCTTGCTGACATCAGCGTGACGTCACACAAAGTTTCCTTCCAAATCCAATCCTCACGTGTCACACCCTAACTGGTATAACAAGCATATGGGGGCCCATTTTTGTCATTTTTCACTATTTATGTCTAGCTCAACCTCTGCACATCTGTAGTAATAACTTGCCAATTTCAATAAATTCTAAGTCTAAATCCTACAATTTAAGCCACTAAAATGTTCCATGTTATGGATCCCACCTATTAAGACCACATTCTTCAAGAATTGGCAAAAATTTGAGTCAAATTTAGACCATGGTTTCACCTTACATAGAAGCACATGCTCCCTCAAGAAAAATCCTTCATTTGAGCAAATAAAACCCCTCAATTGGTCAAATTAATCTCATAAGTGCATTCTTAAGAAAAAAAAATTGTTGTACTTTCTCAATTCAAGCTTATTTAGTCATAAAACCGTAATTACATTCACATGTGTGCTTTGTCATTTCCATGGCCCGAAGTTTTAAAAGGTGCCTCTTGCCAACCTGCTACCCTTATGTCATGACACATCGCGCCTCTTCACTCATATTTGTGGTTCTTAGAATTTCCCTTTTGTTATTTTCTCTCTCTTGACTCAACTAACCATAAAGGCAAGTTTCCCCTTCAAAAATGGCATCCTCAACCACTAGGAATTATTTTTTCATATAGATGAAGGGAAAGAACAAGGAATCAACATGTTATGATGTTGATATCAACACTCAGGACTCGCCCATAGCAGTGTTTGATATGATAAAATTCATTAGTATTGTCGTTGAGGAAGTGCACTCAATGGAAATATTAGAAATCGTCGAAGAACCAAAATTTTCACTTCCAAACCAAAGATGGGAGCTAGAAATTACCAAGACAAAGCTCCTCCGAGCAAGGGTGCACATCAAGAGAATGGAGCTTGAGATGGAGCTTCAAGGAAGGAAAACTCCAACACACCTACTCTCAAGGCAATCGGAAAAACAATATGCGAATGAATCATCCAGATAATAGATAGGCTCTAGAACCATTTGGAATTCATCCAAGAAATTATTGAAACTGTCAAAAAAGCACATAGAGAAAAGGAAGTTATTGAGAGTACAATTGGTGATTCTCCCTCTAAGGCAAAAGTGATTATAGACTTTCTTAATCAAGTGCTCAAGGAAAAGTTGGTGAAAGAAAACATGAGCGGGTCTGAATGGGTGGCGAGAGCTAACCAAATAATAAGAAAGCGTGAATTGGTTAAGATGGTCGGGGAAGAGATAGAAGCATTAATAGAGGAAATAGAAGGCTTTAAAGGGAGATGTGAGATGCTCTACCAGAATAAATTTTCAACCTTCCTCGATTGTGATGGGAACTTGCACCCTAAGAAGTCCTTCATGAAAATCCTAGTTACAATTAAGGAAGATCACAAAGGTTTCAGAGAAAAGGATTGCACTTTTTATGGAAAGGAGATTTGAAATTGTATGATGATCATTATGAAATTTTGTAATTTCATGCTCAAGAGTATGTTCAAAGAGCTAGGCAAAGCTAATTATGAGGCCATAACAATTTGGAAGGAACTACAATAGATGCCCGGTCATGTGATATTACATACGGTAAGGAATGGAGCACTCTCATGGACTTATATAAATGGGCCATCCAAAGTGGATATGCACTAATGTCACAAATATCATTCACAGAGGTAGGTCCCAGCTCAATTCATCCACCCCAACAGCAAGCGCGACCCCAACAATTAGCAATGGCATTGGCCTGGTATCACTAGCACTGTCGTTAGCTCAACCAAGTTAGCACCCAACTCAGGCAGTGCCCAGACAAGAAAGAGGAAACCCAACATGTAGCTAAGAGAGAGAGAGAGATAAGCCACTATAGCCAAGTCCAAAAGGTGGCCACCCTAAAACTAGCAGATCTTTCAAGAATCTTTTAAAAGAAGTTAGTTACAATACAACCAACATTTTTGTAAACATTCTTGGTGGTTTTCCAAATACCACTAGTGGTTGAGGTTAGGGTCTTGGGCCTTGAGTGCCTATATATAGGCCTCATTTTGTATTTTCAAAAGAGAAAAATATTGAGGTGTGGGGGAAACTCTATCAAAAAATTTCAGAATTTGTTGGGAGTTTTGAAGTTGTTAAGGAAGGAATTACAAAGTGAGTCTTGGGCTATATGTTCATCTTTTACATGTAATTCTATCAACCCACCTTATGTTTTTACATTTTGAACATATTAATACAATTTCAAATATTTTCATGGAAAATTGTGTTGTGAACTTGATTTATTATGAGACTGAAATGCAATTATTAAATTTGAAGAAGATTACGTAATCAATATGATCGTTTGCTTCAATTTTTGCAAAATTTATCGAATTTTTAGAAGTGTATCTTAGCTTCTTTGATGTGTTTAGCAATGGTTTCAATGAAATGGAAAAAATTCAAAATATGATGTTCTCTTGTGGTTGAATTCTTAATTTTTCAACTACCCATCTAATTCTAACAGGTTAAAGGAATTCTTAATTTCTCTTTTAAATTTGTTAGGGTTTGTTCTCTATTTTTCACCTTCTCCAAAATTTTGGTTCTTTATGGCAAATCCAAGGCTCATGAATGATCAAACTAAAACTAGTGGAAATGCTACCAGCAGAAAGATTTTAATAGTTAATGGTTTTCCCCTTTACTCTAATTCTCAAAAAACACTTGAATTTTAAAACAAAAATCATCTATCAATTTGAATGAGATTTATCTTTTGTAATTGTATTTTCATGAAGAAAAACCCATGATGAACGTTAGATGCATGTAATGTTCAAATTTTCAAAAGTGTAGTAAATATCAATCATATTAGGAATAATTTCACTACATTTAACACAGAAACACACATATACAAACAAAGATTTAGAGACTGATTCAAATGGCTAGAAGTAGTTCCTCATGTTCCTTTACTTTTTTGTGACAACTTTATGGGTAAAGTGAAGTGCATGAAACTTAAACCTGAATTCAACATATTAAACATCAGTATGATTTAAGTCAAAACTATACAACCATTTTCACAAAGAATATTCACACAAATCAACCTTAATAGACAATATTATTTGCTACAATTCTTGTTATCTTTCATTTTCTCGTCGAAGTTTGAAACTTAGAACGAAGAAGTTAGAACATAAGACCCAAAGAATGCATAAATGCATTTACCAAAGTTCCGAAACAATACTAGATGAGTTCTCACATAGAATTTCAACATAAACACATAATCATAATAGAAAACTAAGATCACACTTAGATGTTCCCTGATTGTGCACTATAGCACAACGTAGTGTGACTCTGGGGCCCCAAAAAGAACCATGGAAACCACGAAATTATCCAAAGTAAGGGTAAGTGAGCACTTCTCTTTGGACTCACTTTCCACAATTCTTTTAGGAAGCCCACTCTTCTTTTTATCTATTGAGTCAATGGTTAAAATAAGGAAGAAGTTTGATGTATACAAGCTTCATGTGTAGATATTTACTATGGAGTGACATTCCTTTCAACATTACTAAGAACAACTCACTATACCAATCTATGTTTCATATTGTTTTTATTATTGACCTGAGGTACTATACTCTTATCAGTGACAAGTTGAGAGGTGTAGAAATTTCACCGTAGATCACCTGATAATGCAATATACTAAAGCAAAATACTTGATCTACTTATACTATCAAACTTTGCAGAAGCTTAATCGATTTTGAGCAAGATCAAACAGAACACATATAACAGATGAAAAAGAAATAAATCACACATGAACATAGAAGAATACTCTAGGGAAAGCCTCAGCTAAAAACCCCGCTATTTGTATTATCATACAAGTGGAAATATCTCAGGATTACACAAAGTTTTAGGTCACAAGCTATCCAACTCTCAGTACAATCCCTGACTGCTGCTCATAGACAGAATAGAAAACACATATGCCTTCCTTCAATCCTTCAAGCCTCATATTTCCTTGTGCAGTTTCTCCTAGGTCCTCTAGCTGCAACCTGTGTGATTCTCACCTCACACACAACACTGACCTCTGAAATACCTGCACAATCCTGAAGGAGATAATTCCTTCTGCATGGATGAATTTCCTATATAGGAAAATTCATCTAACTAATAGTACATTGTCCCTTCCTTTAATCTCAACTGGGGCTCTGTCTGAACTGACATGCATGAGTTATTTATGAGAGAATATTCAGTGATCTAGAGAACACTAGTTGCATGCCTGCATGCATTAACTGATTGAACTCACAAGTAGTTTCTCCAACTGTTTGGAACTGATTTAACTGGACTTAATTCAGTTAACTGAGCCATCCTTATCTCATTAATTAAGGGATAACTTCCTCAATCAAAGGGATAATTGTTGCATGTCTTCACATAGACTTCATGTTTGATTTTCTCCAACTAATTAACTCAAGATGAATTAATTAATTATTTTTCAAATAGCTAGTGAGACTAAATTCGAATTTTAATTCAAGGACTAATTAAAATTGGAATCTATCCTGAAATGTGATTTATAGCAATGCTATTTTTAGCATTTCTATTTTTTTCTATTTCTAACAGAGTTAAAGTATATCCTGAAATGCTATTTACAGCAATGTTATTTTTAGCATTTCTTGTTGCTATTTTCAACAAGAGGTCCTACCCTTCAAGCAAAAACCTCAATTGCACGTGCAAATTGGAGGAACATAAAAAATCGTGGAAATTCATAAAATGTAGGACCCTTCTTAATTTTTTAGTTAAGCTGCAAACTCGAGAAACATAGAGAATCATGGGGAATCAAAAAATGTGTTGTAATATCAAATGGTTGATCTAATGAGAAGTGTGAGACCCTTCTTAATTTCTTGGTTAATTATCCTATGTGGGGGGATGCTTATTAAAGTGTGGATGGATATGCACATGTTAAAGGCATGGCATTATTACGAGTCATTGGTTATGTAAGAGATAAATCTATATAACAATTTGAGATGTCCTACCCTTTAAGCAAAAACCTTAATTGCGCGTGCAAATTGGAGGAATATAGAAAATCGTGGAAAGTCATAAAATGCAAGACCCTTTTTAATTTTTTGGTTAAGTTGCAAACTTGAAAAACATAGAAAATCATGGGAAATCAAAAAATGTGTTGTAATATCAAATGGTTGATTTGATGAGAAGTGTGAGACCCTCCTTAATTTCTTGATTAATTATCCTATGGGGGGGTGCTTATTAAAATGTGGATGCATATAGACATGTTAAAGGCATGGAATTATTATGAGTCGTTGGTTATGTATGAGACAAATCTATATAATACTATGCAAGTCATAGAGAACAACGTAATTGTGTGGTTGTTGACATGTTGTGTATGGTGAGGACTTTGTTTTGGACTCTTTTTACCACTCATTGCATTGATTTGTTTCCATAAGATATGGGTAAGTTTATTTTTATCAAGTATATTATTGAATCGGTTAGAAACATCACAAAAATTATCTATAGTATAGATTTATTCTTAATTTGATGAGAAAATTCATTCATCGTGAGGAGTTGTTGCAAGTTGCAAATGCATATTTTTACATTAACTTTGTTCCTCTCTAATGACCCTAACTTCCTTTCTTCCTTTTTCTTTATTTCTTTTTTTCTATGTGACTCATGGACCCTAGAGATCAATGATTGTTATGTCAACAAAATATTTGCATCAGGTAAATCCACGCAAGGGATCACTTCATGCCATCTCAACCATGGAAATTGACCCTGAGAGTGTTAAGAGAAGGTGTTTTAACAACAGGGACTCAACCAATTGAGCTAACCCTCAAGGCTCCAATGACCCTAACTTGTAGATGAAGAGAATTTTTATTTCATATTTGCCACATGTTAATTTATATAACCATACATTATGCATTTGTTCTTAACCTAATGAAAGAGCCATTAGTAACAAGGAGTTGGTGTGGCCTACAATTGTGTGTGTTTTCATTAACTTCATATGTCTTCAATCTCCGCTAACTTATATGTTGTAGGTGAAGATAATGTTTATTTCATAAGGGTGGAATTTAGCACTAAAATAGACAAGTCACAACCAATCTAGTGTAAGATGTTTTAAAGGAGTGGAGGTGTGTGCCATTAACGAACCTTTATGAAAAGTTCTTTGCTTAGTTGATTAGGAAAACCCTGATATGGGCTATATGTATGAGGCCATGGATAGGACCAAGGAAGTTATCTATGTCTGTTAAGAGAAAAAAGTCTAGATATATGGTAAATGATTATTGATATTGATTGGTTGATGATCGATGGGACAATACACTCCAACCACTTGTTCATGTTGTGGGGCTCTAGATTATCTTACTTGTGATTTTAGAATTGATGATGAATTGTGGATGGATATATCTCATGTTCAGATGATGGTGCCAAGTTCATGAAAATGCTTATATATTTATAAATAAAAGGATACATATAGAATGGGACCTAAAACAATTGGCTTTAACATGACTAGTTGGAACAAGAAAACTAGAATGTCAAATGAACTTCATTTTGTTTTAAATCGATAGTTATTCTTTCTTTGTTTCGGGTTTCAAAGTCTTTATTTTTCTCTTATTTGTTGTGAATGTTTTGTGGACAACCTATCAAAAAGGGTACCCAATTTACAAATACTTGTTAGTGAAACGCTTAACAAAAATTGTAGGCTTTATAGTGTGCAAGCACAACTAGAGTTTGTCTTCAAAAAAGTATATACCAAGGAATGCAAACAAGTTTTAATTTTAATTTATTATAATATATGACCCATTACCTCTAATATATCTTATACCTCAAATGTTAAGCCCTATAAAAACCACATGTTAAACCTAAAAACCCTCATTCAGCCCTAGATATTGAGTGGTTACATTTTTATTGTTATATTGTTATGTATGCTAGAACCTTTGATGGTCCCATTTTATTATAATTGCACAACGTATCTTCTATGTATATACTATGAAGATCTAATCTTAGGATCATAAAGTATTGTCTTGCACATTGTATTCATTGTAAAAGGAGATTTTCCCCTCGAACAAAAACTATAACTATTGATTTCTTATCATTTTTAAGGCACAAGGTTCTAACATTGGTATCAGAGCATATGAACCTATGGTTTTGTTGTTTCAAACATGTCAGCGTTGCATTTTCATTATAATTCTCTTTATGGGAGGTTTTAGATGGTGAAATTTGGATAATATTGAAACAAAATCTCAGGAATATCTAGTTAAAATTTCAAATATTGGTTCACTATACTTTCAATGACATGCTCTGAGAAAGTTAGGGTTTCTGAATGCTCCTAAAATTAGTCCAACGAAGCCAATTTACTATTTTCATTATAACATTTTATTTGGGATGTTTCAGATGGTGAAATTTGGCCCATAATGAGGAAGGATATTAGGGAACATCTGATTAAAATTTTAGATATGGGTTCACTATACTTTTAGATATATTCTCTAAGGAAGCCAAGGTTCCTAATTCCTCTTGAAATCAATTTCAAACAAATCAATTTGGTGTTTTTGTTTTTTTTTGGACATCTCATATGGTGAGATTTGCATCATACCAAGGAAAGATATTAGAAAATATCTAGTTCAAATTTCAGATTTTAGTTCGTTATACTTTATTTGATATACTCTATGAAAGATAGAAGTTGTGAAGGATCCTATATTCAGTTTCAAATAGGTCATATTGGTATTTTTGTCATAACTTTTTTCTAGGACTTTTTAGACGATGAAATATTTAAAGATATTCGGAAACGTACATAAGAAACTCTAGTAAAAATTGCATAATTATATTTGAAAAATTGGATACATGGCATGCTATAAAAATTTGTTCGTAGGAAGAGACCAAAAATCAACAAGTTTTGGGAAAGTTACCATAACTTTCACTTGGAATATCAGATTCTAGTTAGATTTGTGGAATTACAGAGAAGGCATATCAAAGTATCACAGAGCAAAATGTCATATTCAAAATGGCTCAAATATCACAGATATATAAAGAAAAAAGGTTGGTCATTCAGATATTCTCCAAATTAAGATTTTAAAGCTACGTAACTTACAAGTAACACAACTTTGGATTAGAAGATCTTTTTTTTTAACTAGAATTTGTGATCAAGAGGAGTACTATTATTATATTATCACATAGCTCCAAAGAAATATCCAAAAGCTACTACACCAATTCAACCTCCTTAAGGCTCATTTGAGACTAATGAAAAAGTTAAAGATTTAGAATTTAGGTTCTCCTAATTAGAGAAGAATGAAATAGATGGTTGTATGTTGAAAAAGGTGAATTTATCAGTGTTCCACGAAAATCTTAAAAGAGATGATGAATGAAATGGAAAAGAAGAGATGAAAATAAGGAAGACATACAAAAATCAAATAGAGAAGAAATTAAAAAATTACAAACCATTCTATTAAAATATCTTCTTAAAAGGGATGTGGAGCATAGATCCAAGGAAATCATCAGCATAAGGAGAAGCATGGTGTTGAAACTCAATCACATATGGGGAGTATGTTATTACAATTGGAAAGCACAAATATTGTATCACAAAACCATAATCTTGAATTTCAATCCAACATCCACACCATCGGGACTTCAAGTTAGAACCAAGGAACTACTACACTCTAAAGATCGATATGAGAAAATTTTATGGTAATGATCCTATAACATGGATAATCCAAATGGAGCATAACTTTGATCTACACCAAGTGGCATCCTTACAAAATTTAAATATTGCATCCATGTTTTTTTACGAGACCAACATATATGGTATCAATGGATTTGTGAAAGAAAAAAATATTTTGTTATATCTTGGACCATTCTTATAGAGGAATTGATAAATGCATTGATAGCCCATTATGGGGATATTAAGAGAAATACATTATTTAATTAATTCCCAAACCTTCAACAAAATGATCAAGTTATAAAGCGCATTGAGCAATTCCAAAAAGTTCAGTCTCTAGATAAAGTACATTTCAGAGAATAATTTGTTAGAGCTCTTCATGGACACTTTAAAGGAAATCATCCAATATGAAGTGCATCGCATTGAACCTAAATCCCTAAAGTGTGCTTTCAATCTAGCGAGGAAATTTGAAACAAAAGAAAATGGTCAACAACAACTATAAAGAACATGTTTCGTCTCCTATCCTCACCCAACTAAGGTTGACACCTCGTCAAATGGATGAAAGAAGAGAAAAAAGACTATGTTTCAATTATGATAGAAAATATAATAAGGGGCATAAATGTGATGAGAAGAAATTATTCTACCTAGATTCTAAAAAGGAAGAAAATCAAGAATTGGAATTGTCACAAGAACTAAAATTCGAAGAGATTACTTAACAATACTTGGTCGGCATCAATACTCCACAAACCCTCAAGATAAAAGGTTATATCAAAAAGAAAAGTGTAACAATGTTGATTGATTCTGGAAGTACCCATAACTTCATTAATTACAAATTAGAAAAATTACTCAATTGTTTTATATATCTAACACCAAGGTTTCAAGTAATGATTACAAATGTAGGTACCATAAATTGTTCAAGGAAGTGCGATAGTATTAAGTTCATTATGGGGGAGTGTTTGTTTGATAGTTCCATAATTGCAATACAAATGAGTGGTACTAATGGTGTATTAAACATCCAATGGTTACAATCATTGGAAACAATGACCTTTAATTTTCAATATCTCTTCATAAGATTTACCTCGAAAGGAAAGGAAATTGAGCTCAGAGGTATCCAAGGAAAACCCTTTGAAGTGATAAAGCTCTAACAGAATGACAAAAATACTCAAAAACGGACACCAAGTTGTAAGCACAATTGTGTTCACTAAATGTTCAAATGTCAATATAATCATGTCAAGGGATCTCCATAAAGTTATCAACAATCATTCCTAGGTATTTGAATTAATGGGTAAGGACCTTCAAGCTCTAACAGAATGACAAAAATACTCAAAAACGAACACCAAGTTGTAAGCACAATTGTGTTCACTAAATGTTCAAATGTCAATATAATCATGTCAAGGGATCTCCATAAAGTTATCAACAATCATTCCTAGGTATTTGGATTAATGGGTAAGGACCTTCCACCTATTTGAGATCATGACTATGTTATTTATTTGCAGTTGAGAAGTGTACCCCAGATAAATGAAGAACAAAAAATCATACTAGACGGATTAAGCAACCAAATAACTCAGCAATTGGGAGTACCTCATCAAACTGAAAAACCTATCAATGAAATCAATGGCATGTGAAGATGACTTATTCATGCAAAATCACTAGCAATTAGTCAAGTGTTGAGGACAATGTTTGTTTTAAGTGGAGAGACATGTTAAGCCCTATATAAGCCCCATGCTAACCATAAAACCCCTTATTAATCACTAGATATTAAGCGATTACAATTTTATTGTTGTATTGTTATGTAGACTAGAAACTTTCATCGTCCCTATTGCCACAAAATCTAACAATTCTTATGAGGTCTCACAAGACAAAACCTAAACCAAGGGACAAAAATGAGGTAGAGGCCCATTATCACCACAACAATCCACCTCCTACTCTTTAGTGGAATTTCACCACAAGAGAGGCTTCCTCGTATTGGTCGCCTAATAGATAGTCTAATGTAATAGCTCAAAAGTGACAGTTGGGATAAGCGAATGAAGGGCACTGTGACTAAGAACCAGGCTCAATCCAATGAAATAAGGAATAATGTGCTCTCCAAGAAGCCTACCAATGGTACATATAGCATTGGGTATAAAGAATATGCAACAAGAGTGCCTCACATAGGCATATAAGGCCAAGAAAAGGCTTGTGAAAATATGTATGATCAACAAAAATGAACTACAAGACTTCTACAAGCCTTAAGTTAAAGCCTTAGCATTAGACTAAGGTTTCTCTAGGGAAAAATTACCTATGGTTGATGACATCATCCCTAGGGATTCTATTGCAATCATGGAAAGGGGTAGATTTTGATGCAATAAGGATTAGTCAACAGGGAAAGCCTCAAAACAAGCCAATGGCTTGGCCTTAGTTGAATTCGGCCTTATGCCCTAACCATAGTGACTTGCCTTGAAAAGTCAAAATTGAGAGAGAGAGAAAATGATAAAGTTGTAATGATGTTTGATCATCTATGTGGAAGTCAGTGCCTACTTCTTGGGTGATAGGGTCTAAGGAAAAATCATTATGGAGATATGAAACCCGAGAAGGGATTAAGGGTGGAAAAACCTAGTTTTCCCCTTTCAAAACCCTAGTTATCACTCAATACGAAAATAAAATCAAACGAAAATCTCTCTATGAGGTTCTCAAGGGATGTTCAAGATTCTTTAATTCAAGCATACAATATTTTGCCAAATTTTCATATAAATATATCTACTTGAACAAAATATAGAAAACCCTAGCAAATATATTGCATGCAATAACCATTTGAATATCTTTAACAACAACAATACTCACAAGATATCCATGAACAATCCTTCATTATCCCAAAGTGACATCTCCACAAGAAGGACTTAATAATGAGGTGACATTTATTTATACGAGGCCTACCTCATCTAATTTTAGCGTATGAAGCCCCTAAACAAATTTGATAATGAGTAAACATAAAATAATCCTTGGGTTAAAAGCCAACCCACTAGCTCAATGTGAAAATATGCCACAAAAGACCCACATGTGAACCGTAAACCTCTAAATGATGACATCATGCCCTTTTTAGGCTTTAGATGTCATGTTATGGTGAGTATAACACTAAAGGTTCTCCATGTGTCATGATGATCCATCATTTGAGTAATAATCCTCAAATCTAACCTCAAAGCAGTTCAAGGGTCCCAAATCCAACTGGGGTGTCACAACATCATCTTCATGGATCTCCAATAGTCAATGCAATGCCCCCTCTCTCTAGCATTATAGGGCTCAATTAGGTGCAAGAAGCCCTCCCAAGTATCACATGTAAGACAATCCTCATTTGGGCTTTGAATCATGGCATGCCCATCAAGTAGTGTCAAGGCCAGCTTGGGGGCACGCTAGGTCCAGTGATGCAATCATTAAAAATCCTTTGTGTTGGGCCAAAGAAGATCAATGTCCTTGGGTCCTATGGGTACTTTAGGATGTGCATCAACTGCTCAAGTCATCATATTACCTAACACATTAATGTAAGTGGACAATGTTGCATCTATTTAGTCATCAAACTCTTTGAAAGGCTTGGGTACCTGTAGAACGAGTGCCTTAAGGCTTGCACTACTTTGGACCACATGACAAAACCAACTTGAACTTGAGTGAAAGAAACCATTCATTAGAGACTATGATCATATAAGCATCTAAGTGGACCAAACATGTGTGTTAAGGGCATATTAATTCTTCAAACTTGGATCACCTTCTGATTTCTAATTAGACCAAGTCCCATAAATGTGTTCACTATCATCATAGAGGAGGCTATTAATCCACCCTATTGGGTGCTTCCAACCACTAAGGGAAAGTGGCATTTCCAAGGCCAACCCCTCAATCAATAGGTGTTGGTGTAAATGAGTAGCAATGGATAAAAAAAGGCTCCATAGTCAAGTGCCATGGTTAAGGTGACCAGCTAATGTGAGTCCACATCTTGTAGATAAATGTAACGGAGGGAACATTTGTGGATGCACGAATTACCCTAGTTAGCATGTTTTTTCCACCCCTCTAGTGGACATTTTACTTATTTTTTACAATGCTTTTATATTGGGTGCATAGCTCAAGGATTAGAGCTTACGATTTATGATATAGTATTTTGCTTTACCCCTTAAGGTGAGACACTTCCTCAGTTATTGTTGAGAATTTAAGGGCATTTTGTTTATTACAAATTCTCTTACTTGATTACTACTTGTGTACATCTTCTTCTATTATCTTAGATCATTATTACGGGGTGTGTTCAGTGCATCAATAACAACCAAAACAATAATACAGTGACACAATGTTTAGGCTTTCAAGCCAGGGCGAAAGCCTCTCCTCTTGAGAGGAAAACCCTTCAATATCTTCGTATAGATGTTTAGTTGGCGAATACCAAGATCCTTAACAAAATTGACACAAGATTACCTCAAAGATGCTTGTCACTATCCTCTGCATTGTTTGGCATGCAATCCATAGTCTTGATATCATTGTCCTCCTTCAGTTCTCGATCTCCTTGTTTCTTCGTTGTCTAGTCACAGTCCTCGGCTCCTTTCTTCGGCTGCCACAGATCTTTGCTCAGAAATAAGTTGCTCCATTTATGTTACTGTCTTTGAGACAATCATTCATGCTCTTTGTTTAAGATAATGATGAGACAACCCACCACCAAGGGCTATACCAAACATAGTCACT
>APFE030783190.1:7193-17868 GCA_000404065.3 Pinus taeda
AACCATCCATCTTAGCTTCTGTTATTTTTTGTGAGAGTGAATTTTGTTGCACTTGGTCTCATAATTTTGATATATCATGTTGCATTTCTTCCTCTTCTTCATGAGTCATGCTAGAAATTTTAGGTTTCTTACTAGGTGTTTCCATTCTCTTTATTTAGGGAATGAATTAATGATAATTATCCTTCACTACGCCCTTTGAATTCCTTCAAACTAATTTTTCAAACCAAACTTATGTAAAATTTTAAACAAAACTACACACCTTTTTTCACTTTGTATGAGATCGATATTTAGTCTGACGTATCTCTAAATTTCAAACCTAAAAGGTCTTAAATTAAAAAATGTGGTAGCCCTCTGACTCCTCTTTCCAATGTCACCAGTCTGATCGAAATTGGATTCTCCAACAAAGAGTTATGCCCAATCTCCCAAGTTGACCTGATTACACACTTTTTCAGTAGAGTGAACTTGTCACTATTTCAACCTTCGGACTTGAAAACGATGCACAAAAAGCTACAGTCCGTCTTCTTTATGTAACTTCATACAAAATTTAAATTTGATACTTAGATATAAAGTTGTGATGATTTTCCCAAGGGCACCTCTTTGGGATGTAACTCGGGAGCCTACAAAAACCCTAACTTCCTTAGATCATATCTCCGAAAATATAGCAAGACAAGATCTCAAATTCAGACCCGAGGGGCATCATGATTTCGGCTAAAATGGGTTTTTGTTTTAGCTTTTGAAATGTCACAATAAAAAATCTATAGCGAAAATTCCATGATGACCTATTTAGAGTAGAGAGATCATAGAATCCAAAGCTTTAATACCAAATGTTATGAACCAGCGCAGAGAAATGTAGAAAAGATAGATCAACAACTTCATAATCGGCATCTTCGAGGGGGAAACCTCCTTTACAATACCCAAATGAACAATTCTCGGATGATACAAATGACTAAACCTCCTTTCTATATATAGGAGTCTAAGGGGTCACAAAATAATCAAAGCCGACATAACAATAATAATATAAGGGCACAACAATAACAATGGTGGACTTCTATGGGGCACATTGTTGGGTGCAGAGATTGCACTTAAGCAAACTTCTCAACAATTAATTGTCAACCTAGGGGTTTCGTAAGCTTGGAGATGAATCACAGGCAATGCCATAAGTGGCATGGAATTTTCCTATTCCTAATCCTACTTCTTAAATGAAATGCTTGCAGATTCAAACAGAAAACAATTGCAAAGGAAATTGAAACCAAAGCAACTCTAGTGCTAGAATGTAAAAGAACAATTTGTAAGTAAATCAAGTAAAGGATTTTTCACCCCACCGAAACAATCTTAAATGCTGAAATGAAATGCTATGTTCATCTTCAGATGGATGGCTAACCTTTTGACAAGTGGGCCCTTGTAGAGATATGCTTTCCTCTTGCTCTTCCTTCCACACAAACAACCTGTTCTTGTATTGTTGCAATCTTCTTGCACTAGTGTAGGTATAGTGTTTCTATGTAAAAGTATATCTCACCTCCCTTACTGAAGATTTATGTCTTAGAGAAGGTGCTCTAAGCTTCAGGGCTTAGAGCACTTTGCTTCTATGGCAGGAGACCAGCTATTGCACTGAGGCAGAGTTTCATTCAGCCAGTTTCCAAATTACTTTCGAAAGGATTGAAAGATGTGCTGAAAAAGAATTGCAACTGAAAATGAAATCTTGAAGTAAATTATCTATGGAAAAGAAATGCTTTAATTAATTAAATCCTCCAAAGGAAGTAAAATTCATGAAATGAAAGCAACTCAAAGGAATCAAGATAGTAGTCTAAGTCATTTGCATGTGTCAACTAAATTTGATGATCCACTCAAAGTGTTTATGTTCTTTGTTCATAAGACATAAAATGCAAGTATAACATGTTTATGACAAATTCATGCAACTGTTCTCAGATCTTCTTGAGATATAATTTTGATTCTTAAGACAATTACTAAAGTTAACAGTTCATTCGCTTGCAAAAATAACTAGAAATAATATGTAGGAAAGTAATTCAATGTTTGTTGCAAAATGAAGAACTAAACAAAAGTGCAAGAAACTGCATGCACTGGTGTAGGAAAGAGCTTCTTTCCTGATCCTAGCGAAAGCTAATTGAGACAAGGATTGATAGTAAATAAAATAGAGAAAGGAATCGAATAAACAAAATAAACTCAGGTAACTCCCAAAGCCACGGATCTGTTTCACACTTTAACTACAAAAGAGATTTAAATCAGAATTTTAGAAATAAATATCAGAACTGTGACACCACGTAGCTACAAAAGGAAATATTCACACTGTATTTCTGAATAACGAAAGTACAAGGGGTAAACGAGCTGGGTTGGTCGGGCCCTAGCCAACTAGCTCATTTCTCATCTAAGAACTGAAAAGGCTCAGCACTCAAATAGGCATCAAAGATAAATTAAACATCGTGTATGAAAATCATGGTGGATTTCTTGTATTACTCGATTTAGAAAATGTACATAACAATGCAAGTCCAGCCCTAGAGTCGAGGCGATACCTAGATTACATGAAAATGAAATTACAGTCGATGGTTCGCTAGCTAGTCCTGCCTATGATCTATATCTTATACATCCTTTCGTCCTTAGCCATTTTCCACTAATTATAGACATTTTCTTATTCAATCATTTCGTCTGAATAGACTAACAACCGAAATTAAAAAATCGGCCAGTAGTTATAATGAAACATGTATCTCTCTTGGACGTAGACTAACTTTGGAAAACGTTCCCTAATTGTGCACCATCAATATCCTTCTTTAGTTTGTCAACAACTAAATCGGAGTCAAGGATCAAACCCATCCTCGTGGAAAGATTTGGCTCACGAAAATCTAGGACAGTCCTCGTGACGATGGAGGAATCTACTTGCACTAGTCATACTTACTCATAATTAATATTAAATTTATCAATTACTTCTAGGATATTAACATAAGCTACAAGAGGTACGTAATAGGCATGAAATCCATATAAAAATGACTAATAAAGCTCTTTAATAAATCTTAATGTAAAATATGAAGTATGTGAAGGAATGGGTAGTTATCTTGAGATAAAATAGAGGTTAAAATGGGGTAGAAATAGGGAAATTTGGGACACTGACATCCTCCCATCCCTAAGCTATTGTTTGTCCTCACACAACATTTTACCTTCTACGAAAAATCCTAAAAAATGAATGGCTATCTTGTCAATCCTAAACTTCAATGTTTAATCTTGCTTTCACTATCTTTAGGTTTTTGTATTGGGTTATTCATAGCTTCTTAGTCACCTTCTTGAGGTGTTTGTAGCATTTGGAGGCCTGATACTTCCATACCTTTACTTGTTGCTTCTGCCTTTTTACCTCTATAAGTAACTTCACCTCGCTCTGCTTCTGCGAACTCTGCTCCTTCATGACCTGGTTCAAAGCCTCGAGGCCATGAACTTTCTACTCCAAATCTACTATTTAGTTGTTGAGGTAGAGAGTGGAGGGTGTCATGCTAAGATCTTCATGTGTGAATTTCTTTTCTGCAACAGACTCGAAACAGGTCCCATCGTCGTCAAGGTCAAGGCTGTCAAATGTTTGCATTATGATGTCACCGAGGGTTTCTATACTTGGGGTTTTCTTGATGCCAAGGGTTTTGATGCCCTTCACAATATTTGTACCAAGGGTTTTAATACCTTGTGCACTCACTTCCTTAGGGATTTTAACACCCTATTCTTCTAGTTTCTCAAGGGATTCAACACTCTGTCATTCCAAATTAGCAGGGGTCTTAGTTCCTCATTCTTCTACAACAACAGGGGCTTCAGTACCCTGTGCTTCTAAAATTGCAAAGACTTTAGTACCCTATCCTTCTAAAATAGTAGGGGCTTCAGTACCCTGTTCCTCGAAATCATTGAGGGTTTCCATGTCCGGTTGATTGAAATTATCAAGGGTCTCTATATGCTATTCCTCTTCATCCTCATGACCCTCTACTTGGACTTCACCAGTACTCGGTGTTGTCTTCCTTTTCCTTAATCTGCTGAAAAAAGTTGACAACAATACTCCATCCTCCGTGTTCTCTTCATCTTCCATAGTGTGTGCTACTGCATCTGCAAGCACCGAGAGATTATGAACTCTAAGGGAAACTTGGGGTGATTCGTCAATTATGATCGGAGAGCTTGACTGGTTCGTCCCTTAGGAGATGGTCTTCCTCCTCACTGAGGTTCTGGTCTTTCTCTTCTTAGTCGTGGGTGGAGTATTTTCAACAGTCTTCTTCTCTGCTTGCATTGGTGTACTTTCATCTCGCTGCTTGGCAGGTGATGATGTCTCTGCTTTCCTCTTCTTACTTGTACTCGTGCTAGTAGGCTTATTTGCACCCGTCACTCGAAATTCTTTCAAAAATGGTCCCCAAGTTACTCCCTTTTCTTCTAGCTTCTTCTTGATTAGAATCATGATAAGCCCATGATGGTAGAGCTTAGTTGCAACTTGGCTTGAATTTTCACTCTGCACGCCTTTCGCCATCTTCTCAAGATTCATGAGAAAGTAGTAAGGGAAATTAATCAATCTTCCCGACTCGAAGTGCAGCAACAACCGAAGGTGACATACAAACGCAAATGTATAGCGTCCCTCCCCAATTACAAATTTTTTTAGTATAAACAATATGTCTCACCACTTCCCGACCATGGAACTCTATGGAAGTCTCTTCCTCTAGTTGAACTTAATCTTCTTGTCAACTACAAATTGGTGCTATCATTTCTTCACGAGTTGCTCCTTTTTAAACCAGTGTTGTCCTATAAGTGGCAAGTTTGTGGCTTGTGTAATAGACTCCTCTGTAACTTTGAACTTGAACGATTCGACCCTAACTTGGCCTCTTTTGAATGTCCTTGCGAACTCCAGTAACACAGCCATGTCGAACCCATCAAACTTCTGAAGGAATGGCATGAACCCAGATTCTTGCAATAGTGCAAGAATATTCTTGTACTATGTGGTTGTCTCAATCTCTTGCAAGGACATCAGCTCACTCCTTACAGGTTCCATTTCGAACTGCACTTCACCCTTTTTTATCACACCCATGAAAGAATTTTTGTGAGTGGCTCCAACATTTGCCAAGAGCTTTATGCCAGAGGTTCGTCGCCCTTCGTATTTTTAGACCCACTCTCCTGTTTATGATGGAACAACCCTTCGTATCAGTTGCAGAATCATGTCAGCCTGCTACAGGTGAATCATAATGATTGGGTGCAATGGAGATGTAGGCAGCGGTGGCACAACGATTACAATGATTAGATTACAGGTAAGGTAATAATGAACAAGTAATGAAGAATTATTTCAAGGAGGGTGAATATAGGCTATCAAACAACAATACTATTCCACAGTTAGCACCATAATTTAATCAAGACATACTTCAACACTTGTTAAAAAAATTAGATTTCAAAACCCTATACATATTTCACTTTAAAGATTTTTTCTAGGTTAGTAAATAATGAAACAGAGTATCAATTCAAACATGCAATGCTATGATATATTAATACACATGTATAGGAAAGTACAAATACATAAATATCCTTGTTAAAGCACTCCAGGACTGTGTGAATTTTACTTGCTTTCATAGTCAGTTGTGTCCCTGCATTAAACCTGCTTGCATTGTGTTGTGCTTGCACTAGATACTTTGACCAAACAAATAATCTAATAGAACATAATTTTGTAGTTGGACTTAAAAATATTTGCCTCAATAGACAAGAAATAATTTATTTGCCATCCTTTGGTGTTTCATGAGCATGCCTTCTAGATTGACTGCATCAAATTCTGCAATCAATTTATGAGGGAATAAAGAAGTGGGAAGGGGGTAAAAATTTTTAGAATGGGAAGGGATATTACAATAGGGATTCCAGAAATAATATCACCAAGAGGGATAAACAAAACATGATGTGGGAAAAATGCAAGGGAAAAGAGGGATTTTATGAAATCGGGCAAGGGTAGATTCTTAGAAGAAAGAGGAAGGTGATTCATTGCGGATTTTAGAAAAGAAACTAGTGGAAACTTTCGAAATGGGAGATAGAAGAAAGAAAATGTTTTTACCTTGAAATCTGCCTGCAATGGTGTAGGAAAAAACTAACTATAGCGGGAAGTAAGTGTTTACTTGAAATAAAAATGTCCATGCTAGTTACCCCAAACTTGGGTAAGTGCTTAGTTTTTATGAACCTACTTCTTCTTGGTGGCAACCAACATATCTAAAAATCAAGTAACATTCCCTTTTCATTAAAATTTTGATCTTCCTACCAACATGCTGGTTTTCAAGTTGATCCTTCTGCAGTCATGTTAGTCAACTGATTTTTATAATTACAGGAACTTTTTTTCTTTTTATACCTTTTATTTTTGTCATCATTTCTTTATTTTTATTTTTCTTTTATTATTTTTTCAATAAGGATAAGAAGGAATTAAATCTTCAATTGGTTGGTGTTACCACCTACCAACTCCTTTTCAAATAGTTGTTGGACTTGCTACATAAAATCTTCTTTAGTAAGGGGCTAAAAATATACCTTCAATCTATGCCCGTTTACCCCTCTCCATTTTTTAACACTTTGACCACCTCATAGGGTCCTATCTAGAGTGTATGGACTTTTCCTTTAAAATATTTGAATCTTGAATTGTAAAGGAGTACTCAATCACTTAGTTGGAATTGCTTCTTCTTAATGGACTTGTCATGCCACTTCTTGTGCTGTTGTTGAACCAAGATGTTCTTATGAACAACATCCCTTCTGAATTCATCTAACTCATTTAATTGTAGAAGACGTTGTTGATGTGCTTCATAGAGATCTAGTCTAAATTGGACTGAAGTCCTGAAAGTCTTGATCTAGAATTCTATCATCAAGAGGACTTGTTTTCCGTACACTAGTTCATATGGTGTATGTCATGTGTTGTTTCTCCAGGTGGTACGATAAGCCCATATTCTTCTGGTAATTTGTCAGCCCAATCCTTTCAGTGCATGTTTACCATCTTTGTGACGATGGACTCAATAACCTTATTCATGGACACCAATTGACCATTTTCTTGTGGGTGATACAGTGTAGATTTCTTATGTCATATTTTGTACTGCTCCATCACACCCTATACTAGATTAGAAATAAAATGTGGTCCATTGTTAGAAACAATTTCTCTAAGCACACCAAATCTAGTAAAGATTTCAGTAAAAAGAAAATCAACAATAACTCTTTCAGTAGCAAAAGAAATAGCTTTAGCTTCTACCCATTTTGTAACAAGATCTGTACAAACCAAAATATGTTTTTTATTTGATGATGTTGGATTTATTGGTCCTATGAAATCAATGGCCCATTTTTCAAAAGGCTTAATCATAACCTGACGACATAAAGGCATTTCATTGGTTTGATTAGGCTGGCCAACTCGCTAACAACTGTCACACCACTTGACATATTGTTTGGCATATTTGAACAAAGAAGGCCAAAAGTAGCTAGCTCATAACACTTTGTATGCAGATTACTTATCAGCGAAGTGACCCCCACAAGGTTCATTATGGGAAACTTTTAAAATATCAAACACTTCTTCCTCTATTACACATTTACGGATAATGAGATCTGCTCTGGTGTAAAAGAGGTCTTCTTGGATCTAGGAATATGTAGCACTTTTCTAAATGATATTCCACTTTTCAAAAGCGAATAAGTGACACGGTAATTTCCAGTAACTAAATAGTTAGCTATGTCAGTAAACCATGGGGATTTTGTTGACACAACAAACAAATTTTCTTCATGAAAATCATCATCAACAGGAATTGCTTCACCATGATTATTTAATCTTGAAAGATAATATGCTACTACATTTGATATTCCTGGTCTATCAACAATAGTAATATTAAATTCCTGTAACAATAGCAACCACCTAGTCACTATACTGCTAGTTAATCGTTTATTCATCAAATATATTATTGGGGAATGGCCAATATGTACAAAGACTTCATATCTTATAATATAATGTATGAATTTATTAATAGAAAAAATTACAGCTAAAAACTCTTTCTCAGTAACTGTATGATTGAGTACAGCAGGTGACAAGTTTTTACTAATGAAATAAATAGCATAAGGTTGTTTGTTTGCTTATTTTCCTAAAGTTGCACCAATAGCAGTATCTGAGGCATCAAAGGAAATATGGAATGACAGGGACTAGTTTGGTCCTCTCAAAACTTGTGCCTGGACTAATTTTTCCTTCAATGTCTCAAAGCATTGTTGCCAAGTTGTGGACCAAGAAAACTCACTATCTTTAGCCAAAAGTCAGAAAAATGGGGTAGCTATCCTTGAGAAATTCTCAATGAATCTCCTATAGTAGCTAGCATGTCCTAGAAGACCTCTCACTTCCCTTTGAGTTTTGGGTATAGGAAGACTCAAAATGACTTCTATTTTTGTAGGGTCAACCTGGATACCTTTGTCGGAAATAAGATGGCTAAGAATCACTTTCGCCTTGCACATTAATATATGTTTCTTATCACTCAAGGCAAGATGAGATTGTTGGCAGCAAAGAAGCACTTTTTCTATATTCTTGAGGGCTTCTTGAAATGAATCACCAAACATAGAGAAATCATCCATATAGAATTCTATGCACTCAAGGTCAGTAAAAATAGCCAAAACTGCCCTTTGAAAGGTAGTCGGGGCATTACATAGCCCAAAGGGGAGTACTCGGTAATAAAATGTACCCCATGGACATGTAAAAGTGGTTTTGTCTTGATCCTCAGGTGCTATTTTTTTTCTGGTTATATCTTCTAAAGTCGTCTAGAAAAGAAAAGTACTTCTTACCAGCAAGGGTATCGAGTACCTGATCAATGAAAGGAAGGGGGAAGTAATCTTTAAGAGTGGCTTTTTTCAATTCTCCGTAGTCAATAAAAATGCACCATCCCTCATCTTTCTTTGGGACTAATACTAATGGAGAGACCTGTTATCACTCTAGGAAACTCTCCTAGGTTGCAGCTCGGAGATGCCTGGTAACATATAATCTTCAATATTGTTATTTGAACTATTTGAATAAATGAAGGTTTGGATAAGCCAGATAACCATTTCAAATATTTTTTAACTCAAGACATGCATGAACACCCTCAGCTTACAAGGCTTCAGACCACTAATGCTCAATAGTTTGCACATTCAATGAATGGATGGAGAATACTGGCCATAGCGGTAGATGCATACATAAACATAAATGAATGTCTAGCTACAGGCAAAAAAAGAGAATACTGACTATACCAGCAGATGCATATATGACCACATATGAATGGATAGCTACAGGTAGTAAAGAAGCTTGCAAATCTAATTCATCAAAGCGGAGATAAGATGACAGTTATCTGGACTTAGACATAAAAGAAAACATGAACAAACTGTTCAAGTGCAAGCTTAGAACAAAAGAGAAATGGACATTGAACATATAACAGCAAGAGAAGCTTGTATTACTAATGAATGAAGATGAGAAGCTTGAGTAGCAAAGTCTCTATAGTCTCCAGAATTTTGAACCCTTATTACATTTAGCTTTTAGCCTTTATAGGCCTTTTACAATGATTTTGAGCCTACTGAGGCTCAAAGTCTTAATCGATTGTCTCTATCCCTTTAACCGTTTGATGCCCTAACTAGGCAACCATGGTTTTGGAGGATTATTCTTCAGAAAGTAGAGTAAATATATTCAGATATTTTGGTTGTGTTGGCAGGGCTGTTGATGCTCCATGATCAGTTGTTGTTGTGGTTGTGTTGCACTATCTATTCTCAGCCTCTATGTCAGTTTGAGGAGGAGCTGTGTGTGCTGTGGCTCTTTCTATGTTTTAACAATGTATGCTTTCTATTAAAGCAAAACAACGCTACCCTAGTGTGGATCTTTGTTGAAAAAAATGTATATTTCTCTTTTAAATAGAAAACACAGCAACGCTGAGAATTCCCACCTCTCTCTGTCCTTTTCAGACCTCAAAAGGTCCTTAAACATGGCTTTATGTTCTATCAGGTCCTCCCTTGTCTCCATCACAAATTTCAAAAGGCATGCTCGTGTGTATTCTCCTTATATTTGGAAATACATGAAAAAAATTGAGAACCATGATAAAAAGCGACCTTGGCGGGCTTAAAAAATAATGTATTTCCCTTCCCAGACATTTTTAGTTCTAGACTTCATCGCAATTGGTGCTGCCCCAAGGTTCCTTTATATATCATTGTATAGAAAAATACATGAAAAAAGGCATTAAAACAAAGCTTTGGCACATACCTGAAATTTCATAGGAAATCCTTTATAATGCCATCAGGTCCGGCCCATCGAGTCGCATGCATATATATGTAAAGTCCCTGCCCCTTTTGTTTCTACCGATAGCAATCGACGATGTAATGTGGGTCATCGATCTACATGCGTGTTCGATGGTCCACGTTTAATCGTTGATCGCAGTCACAAATTCCCCCTGGTCTGTGCCGTTAAATCCATCTCACCTCCGCCGATTGCGACTCACTGATCTGATCATTAGCGGTCGCTGTGTAGGTTTTAACCCCGTACAGAAATTACCTACATACGAATTCTAAATCACAGGAAAAATAAAAAAGCGAGAGCATAACACATAAAACACATATACACAGAGATTTCCCACTGGATCTAAAAACCGAGACTACCAGCTTGATTTTTCATTATTTTCCTTTCAATGTTACAATACATATTTATGCATGCCGAAGCATCCAATAC
>APFE030783191.1:0-17857 GCA_000404065.3 Pinus taeda
AGTAAAGGAAAACTCTTGTTGGACCTTGGGAGGAACTTGCACAACACCAAGGCTCAGGTTGTAATGGTTTATTTTGTTTCCTATTAATACAAATAAGTCCATTCTTCTCAACAATTTGTTATTAATGAGTTGTTTCATATACTCCTTGGTCTATATGTTGAATATGTTTTATTTTATGGGATATTCAGGTGCTATGTAATCGTTTGATTATTAGTGAATGCAGGTTTCGAAGTGAAGGAGGAGCTCATCTGGATCGACGAGGCTAGACTACTACAACAGCATTGGACCACAGGTAGGATCTAAAACACGGTTTCTCGTGTGATAAATGCATGTTTAGAGAAGGATTGCTCTTAATTGTCTTGTTTGTCACTAGAAAGTCTTAGGCTTCTAGGGAGGTTGGTTTTGTCCACAAGATTAACTCTTTCCGCATGACACATATGTTGTTAATGTTGTCACCGTCCATGTTGACTGCTCTGTCGGACATCATACATACCTTTCTCTGAACCTTGTTATCTCAACCATCACACTCATCTCAGACTGATCCATGAGTGTTGCTTGTGTTATCTAACCTTGTATGTTGTGACTGTCGCATCCGTGTCGACTGCTCTACTGGAAGTTGTGCATGTCCTTTGTGTTGTGTGTTCCTAGCCGAGTTGGGACTGATCCCTTTCAACCTGGAATTCACCTTCACCTTCCTCCCCCTTTAAAGTTTTGGAACCTATCATACTCATTCCTTGACTCATTGCATCAATCACACCCTTGCTACTGACAGAGTTATCTTACTTCCCTCTATGTCACATCGCAGTCAAGGCATTACCTTACGACCCACTACTGGGACTCCTACACCAAACGGTTTGAGGTCTAATTGGGACTTCTTACTGGGGAGATCTGCTTGACATGTTGGTGGGTCCAGCACCGTCAACACATTACCACACAATTCAGAGAAAAGGAAATCAATAGGGTCATCATTATCTAAGGGTTAAATTTGATTAACGGGTTGAGGATCGGCTGGTGAGATATCAAGATTGAAATATGGTTGATTGATAATATCAGATGAATCATCATCAGGGGAGAGATGTGAAATAAAAATAAATTCTTCATCAAAAAGTTAATCTTTCTATCTAGTGATCAGTTTAGGTCGAAAACACAGAACATCAAAACATTGGGGACATGGAATCAAAAGCATATCCGATTCTTCCTCGGGATGGTGAAATTCTTTTTGTCGGTAGGACATAATGGATCAGATTCAAAATATTTTATTGACATCTGGACTAAGAAACAAAACTTTTCATCCAAGAACTGCTAGACCACATCCTCATCAAGAAATTCATAACAAAGATGAAGCAATTGTTCAACAAAATGTTCAAGAGATTCATTCAATTCCATTCTAAGCCAATAAATTTCATTAAGAACGTCTTGATATTCATATTTATCATAAAAAGGATGAAGCTCGTTACCCAATTGCTTGAAATATGAGATAGAAGTAGTGGGTAAAGAATAACACCATTGCTTCTCATGACCATTCAATCTAATAATAAATAACCGTGTGAGGATTTCTTCAGAATAAACACCACTTGCAAAATAGAATTGAATAAATTCAATTACATGATCAAGGACAATTGTTGTACCCTTTTCATCGAATTTCAAATTTGACAAGTCATGTAAAAATTCTGCGGGGATCAAAATATCAAAAGATTCATAAAAACACCTCGGGATTATGATCTAGCATGAAGCCATTAAAGGGTAAGAGATTCAAACAAACTTCAAAGGCTTAGCTTGTCATTTGTCCCTCCTTTTAGTGCCAAAAATGTTGACAGTGCTATATGTCGCCAACATGTAAGGGGATTTCCCCGATGTGAAGTCTCAATTAGACCTCACACCGTTTGGTGTAGGAGTCCCATCTGACTATAAATTGTTGGGTGTGAAGCCTAATTATCTTCTTGATTCAGAGGTCTCAAACACGTTGGACCCCAGTTCCCAAACGGGGCGGAAATGATGCCCAGAAGATAGCTGCCAAGGGGGTTGGGCGAGGAGCGATGACTACTTTTGAAGAGCCCCTCTCCCCCCCCCCCAAAAAAAAAAAAACTAAAGATAGATGAAAAATTGCCTTGTAAATATTGTAATTTCATAGTCAATTTGGGTCGTTCATTACGCGATGATCTTACGGTATAAGTTATGTTAATTTAGGGTTTTTTCCCTAGGAGGCAACCCTCGGTTTATATGAGGGAATTGTATTGTGGTTGTGCATGATTATTTTGAGAGAGAAAAAGAGGAGGTTGTGTGAGAGTGAAGAGGAAATTACAACAGATCTACTGTAGGTTGTCTCTCTTCATTTTGCTGGATAATATAAAAGGAAGAACTGGTTGTTTCTCCGTGGACATATCCCAAATTGGGTGAACCACATATATATGTTTATCTCCTGTTTACATGTTTATGTATTTGTGTTTCCGCAATATTTTATGTATTTCATTGCTTTGTTAATTAATTTCTAACATACGATCTAACCACCGTTGGAAAGGTTTCAAAGATATGCCTTGGTTACACACACTGAAGAGATCACAACACCTCTTTTGGTATTAAGTATGTAAGCTTTGTGAGACACCCAATGTAAAGTGTACGAGGGGGGACTTCCAAGGCTGGTAAAGGAAAACGAGCCTCCGGTTAGAAAATTAATAGTACTATCCTAAAGGGGGACCCCTGAAGGAAGAGAAAGGCTTGTTGATTACGTGCATATCAGTTTACATAATAAACAACAATCATGAAAACATAACAACACTTATTCAATGATAACCATAGCCAAGCAACGAATTAGTTCATTAAACTTAGTATGTAATTAAAGCATTATATACCGCAAACATAACAAGAATAGTCTTACGATATATATGATACATGTATGAAGAAGTGTTATCTGATAGAGCTTCTCATTATGAATGAAAGATCCCAAGTACATTGTTACATAATGAAACACTATAGCTAGTAGTGGAACATGAAGCCACAACTTGCTTCCCCCAAAAATGATCTATCCCTTAT
Source organism: Pinus taeda (assembly GCA_000404065.3). Taxonomy (NCBI): domain Eukaryota; kingdom Viridiplantae; phylum Streptophyta; class Pinopsida; order Pinales; family Pinaceae; genus Pinus; species Pinus taeda. The sequence goes on from APFE030783191.1 coordinate 3,031, forward strand.
GTAATACAAGAGAATCCAAGGAAAGGCTCCAAGAATCCAAGCCTCTAGCTTGTGTTATCAAGAGTTATTTATAACCAATGATCATGACCTTTGAGCTTCCTCATGACTCTTTAACTTCTATGATTGTTTATATTCTATACATGACTCTTTACATTTCGTATGTGGCTATTCACATTCCAGGTGTGCCTCTTAGGCTTCATTACATACCATTTCTTACAAAAGGCAAATTACATATGAGATCGTGGCTATATAAGACAAAATTGATAATAGGAAAAAACCTTATCAAATTGATGTCATTTGCTTCCTCATGGAGTTCATTTGTGATGTATGTGTGCCATGTTTTCAACTTTGTTGAGATGACTTTGAACCGAACTGGATGGTCCCATACATAACGCATCTTCACCTCTAGTGCCTTTGTCAATATGGTCTTGGAGCTTCACTATACATTATTCCATAGCCATGAGAGTTTCATATGATATTTGACTTGTGCGATGGCATATTATAGAATAATGTATTTGGTGATCTCCAAGCCTTCATGTTCTATTTCTTGCTTGATTTGTTCAATGTATTGCCTAATCTCTGGGAAGATGATTTCTCTGCCTATGATTTGTTAAAGTGACCCTATTGTGGGCATCCCATGTTTATGTGTAAGAGACTCAAAACCATTGTGCATCCGATTATAAGAAGCAATAGTAATAATCGACTGTTCTGCAAGGCACATGTAGTTCTACTGGTGGAGTCTCAAATGAACTCTGTCTATCTCAACGACAATCCTATCTTTTCTTTTGAAATGTTGTGGAGCATCAAGATACTTGGTAGCCCACTCCTAAAGATGTTTAGCCGCTCAATTTTCCACTTTCAGGAAATTCACCACTTCTTGTGCTTTATTCTTGATGCCAACGAGAGGATCCACCACTTGTTTTAGAAGAATCATCTCATCATATAATTGTGGTGTCCCCCATCGGCGTTATTTCCTCCTGCATGGCTAACTACCATTCTGTGATGTTGTAACTATGTGAAGATAACCTTTGATTCACTTCCATAAGATATTTTGCCTATTGCTTCACTGCAACAAGTTCTTTCCTTCATCTAGCATTCTCACTTAGTATATATTATAACTTGTCCTGCGTTGTTGTAGCACATTTGCCGCCATAATTTCCCTAGGATTTCTTCTGGTAATGGCAGTTATCACCTTCTATGTAGATATTGATACTGGGTTTTGAGTATCATTCACGAAGTATCTATGCCTTTTCTACACGATCCTTTTCGTACGCTGATCAAACATGACATTGCACACATCCACGACTCAGTCTAAGGGTGGAGGTGTGATTCACATTTATCCAAATGGAAGATGACCACCTATGAGAGAAGGTTCTTTTGGAGAACTTGGTTCATCATCCATGGGTTGGACGGTATCCTCTTCCTCCAACTCTTACTCTTTCTCTTGAGTCAACTACTTTTCTTCTAGTCTCTACATTGCTTCTTCCTCTTGGGACTACCTTTGTTGTTCCTCTTATATTCTTCTCCTTTCTTCTTCTTTTGACCATTTATTCTTGAGAAATTCATCTTGCTTCCTCTTCTCATCTTCTTCTACTTCTCTCCTCTCATGTTCCACTTAAATAACTCTTGTGTTCAAAGGATCAAATTTCCATTTCCTGCTACTTTCTCCTGTCGACTCATACCTGATCCCCTTCCTAGTAGATACACTCTTTTCTTGAGGGGTTATCTATTCTGCCTCCTGCACCTGTATGAGCTAGTGGATCTTGGGGTGAATTGTTATTCATCTATGGATGTGGCTTTCTAACTGCATTGTACCATTCTTCATCTTCTCATCTTTTACAGTAGACATAGATAAATATCCCAACTGAAACTGATCCTTTCACAATGTTGCTTGCACACTCTCTTGGGATCATATGCATGAAAGTCCTTAGTTTCAAAATGAAAATGATCCAACTCTTATATTTTTGTCGTTTTCGTCTTGTGGCTCTTCAACTCATATAATCTGATCCTCAAAGGAAAGGTCAGCCAAGGCGATTTCTTTCTCCTTTGAAGAAATCTGGACAATCCATTGTCCAGCTAATTTGCTACTTCCGCCTTATTGGTCACATATCGCGACATGAGGTGAGGGGATATTGACATCCAAAACATCAAATGTATGTTCCCTCAAGCACTACAAACCAATCTGTGATATCCTCTAGTGACTCCTTCACTTGATCGGTCATGCAAGGAGGATCGATCTCGAATATCATATGGAATATAACTACAAAGAACTGCTCAGCCAATCTATCATATGCGCATCTAAAGCTTAATTCTGACAACAACCTACAGTGGAAGTAAACTAAAAACTTGTCTTAGGAGGTCCAGTTCCAATACATTGCTAGAAAAGCATATTGGGCGCAGATTCCATCTAAAAGTAATGCATACATATAGAATTGTGGTGCATGGTTCTTCCTCGAAGATGTTTTTGCCTGCCCCACATGACACTAATGTTTTTACCTCGATGTTCTTGTGCCTATGCAACTGACAACACATGACAATAACATACTAATATACATAATTTCGAATCTTTGTTGGATAAACTACGAATGGGTGGTGACAAAACTTAGCAGGCTCTTGACACCAAGATTTGATGGTGTCACTTGTGTTGAGATCTGCGCATCCATTGTAGAAGTCATTATTTGCATATTTTGTGGGCCTAAGAATCTTATAGTAGGTTTGCATGTCTTCTCCATAATAGGTGGTGAGTTTATTGCCACTTTCACTAGAAAGCACAAAATGAGAGTCATCCATGTGTGTAATAATCCACTCAATCACTTCCACACAAGGGATGATTGGGAATCTGCATGCGCTCTTATGTATCCTAGACCACTTGATATTGACGTATGCTTGCAATTCTTCCAAGTTCTCAGCAAACTTTTTTGCATGAATGTATCTTTTATGCAAGCCCATGTGACCTTAGTTGACTTATCTATGAAGCATTGCATGTCTGTGTATAGGAGAATGGTTGGCTTTGTCACGTCAATTGCTTCCTCGTTGCTTGCGTCTAAAGCTTATTTCAAGGCCACTTTACATGAAGTGGGAGCCATGGCTCCAACAAATGATGAAAGAGTGACAATACTTTTAGCTCAAAAACCTTTTTGTGGAGGCACACTCATGATGACAAGATTAGCTTTATGAAATCTTAACTTTGCAGCAATATTTCAACAAATCATATTCAAAGAGCTATTAAATGTAACTTAGAATGTAAATCTTTCCACAACATCACATAATCACTTGAATGCGTAAGAAAAACAGGCATGCAAAAAAGGAGGGCACACTTTTGAAGCATGAAGGGGAGTCAAGGGTCATTCGAGGCTTTGTAGTGCACTCATGCACTCAAGAAAGAGAGAGAAAACCTCAAGGGTGCAAGGGAGAACTCTTAAGAGACAAAATATGAGTCTTTGGGCTTTCAGGCCTTCATGGTACGTTCGTGCACTCAAAGAGATAAAGAGGGAACGTTGGCGCACTCTGAAGGGATGAAGAGACAAACCTTCAGGGTGTGCTCAAGGGAAAGTAGGGCACACTAGCTCTTGTCGAAGGGACAAAGGGAAATCATCCAAGCCTTCAGGGTGCGATCATGCATTCAAGGATAACACAATTTTTCATGACAAAGGAGTGTGCTCACGAGGAAAACTAATATATTCAGGGATCAATTTTTCAAAGCTGAATGGGATCCGAGTTCCAGAAGTGTGCTCTACCAGAGGAAAACATAAGGAAAAATCTAACAACAATATTTCATGATAGAAATGATAAGAAGGAGGGTCAACAAGCTTTTATAGATGTTGTCACAATCATGGCCCGAAAGTGAAAGGTTGAGGAACGTGAAGAGTTTCAACATGCGACAACAAATTAACACTTGTAGAAACAATATTGAACGGAAATGTTAGTAAATAAATTGAAAAAAAAGAAATGCTAATAAGAAAAGGAATATCGACACTGAAATCATGAAATGAAATCAATAGATTCAACATGCAAAACTTACCAGTAACGCATATCGACGAAGAGTTTCTTGATCTACAGTTGTGTGCCCAACCTTGATGAGAATGAGTATGAAAATGAATGATTAGTTGGGTTAATTTAAAAGAGATTACAGGAAAAGTTGTTTCATGCATGATCACCATTTGTCGACAAGTGGATGAGTTAGTTTAAGGAAGTTAAGTGGGCTCCTATTTTATAGGAGTGCACCCACATGCAATAAGAACCTCATGCATGCACTCAAGGAGGGCACACTTGTTTAGCTTGAAGGAATGCGTTGAAGGTAGGCACACTTATTCAGCCCAAAAGAGTGTGCTCAACACAAGAACATGTATTGATGATCTTAAATTGCGCTTTTGCCTTTAAAGGGCACTTTTCTTGCTTTTGTTTACTTTTGTGTGCTTTTCGAGTGTGTGAATGGAAAAAAGGCTAGTTTCTAAGTCAAGAGAAGTCCTGAGTCCACCTAAACATGGGCTAGATAACATGAGAGCTTCTAGGGGTTAGGTGACAACACTTATGAAACATTGACTTAGGAGGATGTGACACTAGGATAAAACACACAAATAACAAATAAAACAACATGAAAACACTAAGGGCCTTGAAAAAACAATTCATGTAGGCTCCAAAATTGACTTAGGAAAAAAAATATTGGAGGGTTATTGTCGCAGCGACAACACCGCTCAATCCCATTACTATTTGGACCAACCACAACTTTGCATGGGGATTTATTTGAAAGTTTCACATCTTTGCAACCCTTGGGATAATGTAACTAAAATTAGAACCCAAATCAGTTAAAATTAAAACAAGATGGTTGAAAACCATACCTTCCATCTCAATCGCCAAGGTTTCATGTTCTTCCTACTCGTTTTCCAATGCGTCATAGATCAGAGGTACACTATGAGCTACATTGTTCACCATTGCTACCTTTAGACATTGTATAACTTGTTATTGTTTCATTGCAAGAGAGGAGAATCCTTTTGCTTGTGGTTCTATCGACATTCCCAACACTGTAATGACCTTCTCTTGGGCTCATAATCCTATTCTCTTATTGATTTGGTAGGCCATTCTCTACTAGCAGTAGTGGAATTCCACTAAAATTCAGCCTTGGCAGGAATGAAAAACTTAACAATTTTTCTCTCTTTGCTTGTATCATGAGGATTTTGGTCATGTTCCTTTGAAATTTCCTATGTCCTTCTTCTTCCATTATAATCGGAATTCAACGATATATTTAAATTGATCATCAAAATACTTAGCCTTTCAGATGGTGTCCACTAATGTCCTTGGCTCATTAAAATCAATCCTATCTTGATAAGACTACAGTAACCAACTAAGGTATCTCCCAATATTCACCTTATCGTCCTTGATATACAAAACATACCATAATAGCTCCAAAAATATTTTGCCATAAGCATCCAAGGTAAGCTTCCCTGGCATGGTTCGTGGAACTCCTTAATTTTCTTATCATAGCACTTCTCCGACATGTACTTCTTACGAAAATATTTTTCAAATTTTCTCCATTATAGTTCATTTTCTCTAATGCCCTTGACATTTCTCAGATCTTCCCACAATATATTAGCTTTGGACTTCAACGTGAAAATGTTTATTATGGCCTTCATGTTTTTAGAGTAGTCATGGACTCTGAAGTATTTCTTCAGCCCAACAGCTAGGATTCTGCCTCTTCAACCTTCTTTAATTCTCCATGAAAGGCAAAGGGCTTTGCTTTCTTGAACTCTTCTAGCATTGTTCTCTTCTCACTTCTCCTTTGTTGGTGGTGGTCTCTAGTTGTAACACTAGATAATTGGTCCTGCCTACTTGACTTTCTTTCCAAAATGTTGAGTCGGAATTCTCCTCTCACTGTGTCTTCACTTTCTTTCCTATGCCTTTTCCTTGGCTTGCTTCCTTTTGCTCTATTAGTTTCCAATCCTTGTTTCCAGATGTTTGATGGGATTTTCTTAGACTTATGCCTACCTAGATAGTTCGCACCAAGCTCATGTTTCCTTTGCCATTGCAAATTTGATAAGCTCTACAAAATCTTTACATTCACCTTTGCTTTCATTTCTTGTGCTTTGACAATCTTTTCATTATCTGCCTTGCAACTTCTTAATTCAACACCTGAGATCCTAAGAGTATCCATCAAATCAAGGGAACTTTCCACTAACCTCTTCTCAACTAAGTCTTCTTCTTGATTATGATAAGATCTGCCTGATTTATATTGCACCATTCTGCTGCTCATTCTTCTAATTCTTGTTGGAATTTGTGTCTTCTCATGTGTTGTCTTATGCACACAATTATTAGTTAAATTTGGAAAGATTATAGTAATTTATCATCTTAGTCTATCTTTGTTAAGCATGTTGATATGAATTTGTTCACAAAATCAAAACCCATGTTAGTTATACATGCTATAGAAAAAATATATATATCAACATTCTATCAAGGTTAGCAACCATATCAATTATAATTAAAATTCAACATATACAAGAATTAAACTAACATATTAAATTTTGTCGTTTTTGTGCAAGCCTCTTCAGGTCCAATGCGAAGTCTTCGCTTTGATACCACTTCGTAACCACTTCCCTTCCACCCCCTTAAATATTCTCGGATTAAGGAACTAATTACCTGTTTGAATCAATCCCCAAGGTCTATTATGGAGAAGGGATTGACAAGACTTCATTTTCGCAAGTTTGCATAAATTCATTCTGACATTACCATTATGACGAACTCGTTGAAAGCTTTTTGATGATATACAATTTTTCTCAATACGAATTCATGATCAAAATTTATGCCTCGTAGAAGTTTTGGCCTATTAACAAAGGCCATGTCATCAGAAGGACGTTACGTTAACTCTACCCTACTCACATGGCACTGCCACACCATCTGTGGATGGGTTTTAGGTTACCATGCCATGATACCCATGCTCCCATCCTTTGTACCGTGTGTCTAAGGAGGAGCTTGTTGGTCCATGTCATCTCGACACCTCAGCATCAAGGTTTCCTCCTTGCACTCAAACACTTTGAGGCTAATGGCTAAGGAAAAATATCAACCTATTTTCTTTAGACCTCCCCAAGGTCCAACAACTTGATGGCATAATTCCATAGCCAAGGTTCTGCCCCTGTCCTACTCTCCTCCTTTTTGTGCATGTTTGGTATGCTTTAGTCAGGCCTTGACTGAAATAATTGGTAATACAGACCCTCCTAAAGGTGGTTTTGAATATTGGGAAGGGGGGCCCTCAATGAATCTTAATCATTGACCGAAGGATGGAGGTTTGGAGCTAATCCCAATTGCCCCCCTCCTTTGTTCATTAAACTTTGAACACGAAGGGGCCCCCTCAATAGATCTTAACCTTCGATCTCTAGGTCACTCTCCACCTCATTCCTTTGAAAATATAGGTGGCTCACCCTAAAAACATCATCATTCCATGTCACCAAGCCATATCATTGTTATACTACCATGTCACATCAACATGTCCCCTGCCTGGCTCCCATGGCACTTCCACACCAACACTCCGTGGGGTCCACAAAACCCTCTGCTACATCACAAGTATATTTGGCCTTAGATAGATACCAGCCTTAATATTTGTGCAATCACTTGCCAAAGTTGGATCCTCAGACTCCCAGATGGCCTATGGAAAGGTATCACTTCAACAAAATTTTGTTGGTGGGCCAGCCCTCTAGCGCTAAGATCGATATCCATCTCTAGTTATATCTAGATTGTCGAAAAGTGTGCACCCTTTACTACCCCCAGATTCTCGAACCCTAGATCAAATCCTTACATAAAATAATTGGTGTGAGCCCAAATAATGTTATGCAAAGAGGACCCCATAAAAAGGTTTTAAAGGTTGTTATTTGGGCTTGAGACACATCCAAGCCTCCTATAGTTGGGCACTATTTTCCACCCCTAAATCCCTGGATACAAATTAGCTTAAGAGAAATTTGAACTAGAGTAATCCAAGTCTTCACAAAAGTGTTAGCCCTTGCCAACCCCAGATATAGCCATATACAAATCAACTCGAGAGAAATATGGGCCTTCACAAAATTTTTAGCCCTTGCTAACCCAAAATTTCAACCACCTGCGAAGAAAAAGGGAAAAAGGGAAATTTTTCGAGGTAAAGAGGGGATAACTGAAATGCCAAATTTCATAGTTTCTAAGACGTGAGTGCCAAAGTCCTTAACATGAAACTTTGGTTGATATACAATACATGGAACCGATGCCTATGACACCCATTATTTGGTTCCAGAAATAAGAACCAAACTTCACAGTTTTTCAACAAAACCACACCAAGAGATTATCCTCAATAATTCCAACCCTACAACCTCTTGCATGATGGTTAAATTCATTCAAAAGTGTGCATCCATTAATCATCTAGTGCTAACATACAATATATCAATAAAAGAGGATATACAACCCCTCTAATGAACAACATCAGTCCTTTGAGAAACTTGAATATTACATTTCTCAACCATAATAATCAAGTGAATGAACATAAATACAAAATTTATCATATCAACCATGAAAAAGTTATTAGAAAACATAGTCCAAACATTCATTAAATCCATAACATACAAGGTAACATGTCAATCATGAGAATAACATTATCTTCACCTCGTAGGCATTCATTAGCATTCAAGGATATACAAGAACTCATACAAACATATGTAATTCATGGAACACCACAATTCATAACGCAATATACTAATGCGTTTGACTTATTTGAGTGTGTAAAGATGGTTGGCAACTGAAGGAGGGACTTCGACTCTCCACCCAACCATAGGCTAGCTTAACAACAACTTTCTGACAGTTGACCACCATCGAGCTAGATCCAAATTTGAGGTGATGCTTTCTCGGGGAATTCACACCAAAATCTTTGTATGCACTTAAGATATGGATTCCAATATCCAGGTGGTTTCTTAACTACCCTCTAGTAGTAAACACTACAACAACTCACTTACATCAACAATTCAATGGGCTCAAATACATCAATACAGAGAATAACACTCCCATTTCAGAGCACATGACTCATTCAAATCTCCAACATTGCTCCATGCACTCATGTTCAATGTCCAAGGAATTCTCCCTCTTGGGTCACGTTCTCCCTGCAACCACTTTTTAACTACCGCTCTTTCATTTTCCTCTATTCTATCTTGTTCTTCTTGTGTCTCTTCATTCTCCTGTGAAGATACAAATCTTTTCTTCCCTTTCCATTTTGTTAATGAACTAGTAAGGCCATTGACATTCCCCCTTGTCCAATCATGTCTATTGTCATCCATTAGGCAGTGGTTTGGTCAGTTATGCTACCTCCTCCATCTTTGAGGGTGAGAGAATTGTCCTCCATGTCTCCACTCTTCCACTTCTCCATTTCCCCTTAGAGTTGGATCTATGGTTCCCTCCCTCCAGGCCAACATTCCATCTTTTTATCATTTTCAAGAAAATAATTTAATACTTAAATTGTTTAGAGGACTTGTCCCAACCATCTGTGGCTTCTACGTTGGCTTTCACAATTATGGTCACATATACCAAAAGAGGGGTAAAAGGACAGGTCTGTTACATTTATGTTTAGGCAATAATGGGTTATGAGAGTGTGTAGTTGTGCATGCATATGGCATGTGAGAGGATGCATTTTTGTGTGTGGGGCACGGGTGTATTTTTAATGATGTCAAATGGAAGAGAGCGTGAATTTGTAAGTGGAAAAATGTGCACCCTCACTGCACCCACAAACCATGCACAAATGGATACTCTCACCCTCCCATAAGTGTATACCCTCGCCCATCACCATACACTCACAAATGCACACTTTCATTCCAACTCTCCTAAGGATTGTGGGTGTGTAATTGTCCATTATATTTTAAACATGTAATTTTTTAAAGAGATTCTAAAATTAATTTGTAATCACACAAAGTAACGACCAATCTAAATAGATATATATTATAAGAGAATGTATACTTCCACAGTCCATAATGATAATAATGTTGTTATTTATGGAAATCATTAATGTGTAAGTGGATTGAGGATAATTTCCAATGTTTCAGTTGGACACTCTGACCATCCTCAAGGACCAATGAAGTAGAGTGATTAAAAAAAGTGAGCATGTCAGGATTATTAGGTCAAAAGGAACGTTAGAATTCAACAACCAAATGGTCAATCAAAAAGACCAATGGGGAGAAATTATTATAATAATGAAAAACGAATAAACAATTCAAAAATTATTTATTTTTAAGGATTCTGAATAATTTGATTACATTTGAAAAATTAAGCAATAATAGCTAATTTAATTATTTAAAACAATAATTCTTTGTTAAATAATTCAATGATTACAGAAATAATGAGAGCTAAAAATTTTAGTAAGTGAAAAAGGAAAGAGGGAAAAAATACGTTAAAGGCTTGGGGGGCATGAAAGATTAAACAAATTAAGATAATTAAAATAATGATAATATCTGTTATTAAAATTTGTTTTGAAACGATAAATTTATTAAATAATTCAATGATTTGAAACAATAATTTAATTCAATAAATCAATGATTAAAGAAATAATAAGGAAATTTTTTAAATAAATGTTTTTCTTTGAACTCTTTCCAAAAACCTTATCAAATCTATTACTTGAACTATCACTAAAACTATCAAATCTTCTTCTTTTCCCTCCCAAATTCAAAAGTGTCTTATCACGTCCCTCCCTATCACTCCTAGAATCAACGGGCAACCAAAAATTCATAAAAATGGAATTTCCCTTAGGCCCATAGTTAGTGCCATTGGAGCACCTACTCATGATCTCTATTGGTTTTTTGTTGATAATCTTCAACCCTTTGTGGGGCACTCCCCTTAATTCATTTAAGGCTCAACCTATTTTAATCAAAATGTTGATTAGCTTTGCCTTGATTCCAATGACATCATTGTCAACTTTAACATGGTGTCCCTGTTCACTAAAATCCTTGTTCCTAAAACCCTTGATTTAATCTCCAACCTTGTTGATCCCGAAACCCTTAACCTCATAAAAATACGCCTCAATTCCACATTCTTTTCCTTCTGTGGAACATGTTACAAATAAACTAAAGGCATCGCAATGGGATCTTCTCTATCTCGAGTGGTCGCAAATATCTTCATGGAACATTTTGAAGTTAAAGCCATCAAGTATTGGCACCTTAAGCCAAAATGTTGGCAACATTTTGTGGATGATACCTTTTTTATTTGGTCTCATCGGATTCCTTCCCTTCATGAAATCCTAAACCACCTCAACAACTTGTCCCCCCATATCTAATTTACCATGGAATTAGAAGAAAAAAATCATTTACCTTTTATGGATGTGTTGGTCTCTAGTGGCCTTGATGGTTGACTTTCTCATCAAGTGTACCGCAAAAAGATCCATACCGACCAATACCTCCAAGCCCACTCCCATCACCATCCATCCCATAAATTTTTCGTCTTAAAAACCCTCTTTCCCAGAGCCATTCACATATTTGATCTCCAGTTCCTCTCTCAACAAAAAACTCATCTTAAAAAAGCCCTTAAAAACAATGATTATTCCTCCAACAAAATCAATAAGTCTTTACAAGAAACTCTTCTTCCTTCCTCTAAGCAACCTCCAACCCTCCCCCTAGAGCCATGATCTCACTTCCTTATATAAAAGGAACCACTGATCACATGTCTAAAATTTTAGCCAAGAAAAACATTAAAACTCTCTTCAAACCATTCAAGACTTTAAAAAAATTATTCAAATCTCCCAAAGATCTATTGGATCCATTAATGAGCCCTGAAGTCTATAACAATCCATGCTCATGCAAACATTCTTATACTGGTCAAACTAGTAGATCCATAAAAACTCGTCTAAAAGAACACATTACAGGGACATATCAAAATCGCTTTTCAAAATCTATCCTTGTTGAACATTCCTTCAAATCTAAACATCTCATATGCTTTGACCAAGCTAAAATCCTCGCCGCCACCCCCTCTATTCCACTCAGATCATCCGTGAAGCCTTCAAAATAAAAATAAATAAACATATGAGTAACTTTAATCGAGAAAATGGCTACAAATTAAGCCATTCTTGGAAACCTCTATTTCACAACCTTAAATGTTGATTTCCCCCTCTCGTCTATGTTTCTTTTTCACCGAGTTTCCTATTCCTACCTTTTATCAATTCCTTTCCATTGTCCACCCCACCCTTTTTAATAATTATTATCACTAGGTCTATAAATAATTATTATAATTTCTTTAATTATCTTATTAATTTATATCTTCCTTTATCTTTTTAATCTTTTGTTGCTTCTCTCCCCAAAGCCTCTAGTATTTTTCCCTCTTTCCATTTCCATTTATTAAAATTGTATCGCTCCCATTATTTCTTTAATCACTGAATTATTTAATAAATTTCTAGTTTGAAATCATTAAATTATTTAATAATTTTCTTATTTCAAATCAATTTTTAATAATAAATAATAGCATTATTTTAATTATCTTAATTTGTTTAATCTTTCACCCTCCTCCCCTTTAATATATTTTTCCCTTTTTCGCTTAGTAAAATTTTCGCTTCTCATTATTTCTTTAATCAGTGAATTATTTAATAAAATTTTCTCGTTTTAAATTATTAAACTCGTTATTATTACTTATTTTTTCCTAAAGAATTAATTCATAAGTTATTATTACCCAACCCAAATTATAATTTTCAATTTAATTGAATTTATTAGAAATCCTCTAAAATAACTATTTTTTTTGAATTGTTGATTTGTTTTTCATTATTATAATAAATTTTCCCATTACTCTTTTTGATTGGCTATTTGACCCTAGAATTCTAGTATTATTTTTAATATATCTATCCTAAAGTCTCTCTTTCTTTACACCTTTATAATCCTATATTCTCAACTTTTTTTCTAATCACTCTACTTCAATCTTATATGCTCAACTCTTTTCTAATCACTTTACTTCATTAATCCCCAAAGATAAGTAGAATATCCACCCTAAACATTAAGCTGCACATTAATCAATCCAGGTAGATAGTAATGATTTCTAAAAATAACAATATTTAGTATTTAAACTAATATGACCACAATATCAACTATAACAAAACAACAATTTATTATGTAACCAACTTAATTAATTTACATACAAAAAAAAACATTTACACATAATATGTTAAAATTGGCAACCAGAACAAAACTTCATGTGGGTCATCTTATTCATGGCTAATAATATTTTTATTAGATTCCTCTCGTCGAGAGGTGTGGGATTGATATAAAGATCATCTAATTCCAATAAGTATTCGTGGAGATATGAATTTATTTTGATTATGGAATTATTATCAAGACTACCTACAACTCATGTAGGCTCAGAAGCCCAACAATCGCATCTATTCAAACACCAACGTTGTGTATAAATACAGGAGGACTTTTCCTCATTTGGACTCACTCATCTCATCACATATCTCTCTCTCTATTGCGCAGAAAAGAGTCTCTTCTCTACTACGCAGAAATGGGTCTGTCTCTCACACATGTGAAGCCGAAAGCTGCCGACACTGAAGCTGCAACTGCAGAAGTAAAGAGTGATCTGCGTGGACTAGAAGATCTCCTCATCTGAACTACATTGTAGGTTCATCTGAACCTCCTCTAAAAGCCGCAACTTTTGGTGGTGGAATCAAGTCAAGCCGACGGACGGTTTGCAAGATATCGACTGCCCTAGTTTAAAGCCGGAAGCTACCGAAACTGAAGCTGCAACTGCAGAAGTAAAGATTGACCTGCGTGGACTAGAATATCTCCTCATATGAACTACATTGTAGGTTCATCTGAACCTCCTCTGAAATCCGCAACTTTTGGTGGTGGAATCAAGTCAATCCGACGGACGGTTTGCAAGATATCAACTGCCCTAGTTTGAAGCCGGAAGTTGCCGAAACTGAAGCTGCAACTGCAGAAATAAAGATTGACCTGCGTGGACTAGAATATCTCCTCATTTGAACTGTGTTTTAGGTTCATCTGAACCTCCTCTGAAAGCCGCAACTTTTGGTGTTGGAATCATGCCGATCCGATGGTCAGTTTGTGAGATATCGTCTGCCCTAGTTTGATGATGAAGTCGTTAATGCTGATGCTGCTGATCTAGGATTTGCTACTGTTGATATAAATCAGATTTATTGTACTATTTCTCTCTGTTGAATTATTGAAGATAAAAGAAGATTTGATCAAAGGGTTTCCCCACACATTATGGGGTTTGTCCCTGGCTAGCCGCCACATCTTATGTCTCTTGTCTTGGCTTGTTTTCTGTCGATCGTTTAATGTTCTATCTACACTTTACTTTATGTACATGTGATTGCTAATCTGTGGAATATAATAAGAAAAAGGAGTAAATTGTTATAAGCATGGAACATACCATAACTTAACATAATATCAATACAATAATATTAAATAGTGAACCACTCGTGACTGCCATTAACTTAATAAAAAGAAATCTGAAATTGAGCATGATTACCGACCAAGTATTTAACCTATTTATGATCCCGTAAAAAAAAATATAAAAACCCCATTTCTCATTCTTTGGTTATTGTTTAAGTAAGAATAAGTGACAGGGAAAAGATGTTGAGTTGTTAACTATGCATCATTGCTTTATGTTTGGTTGTTATCTATGCATGATTGAGTTTTTTTTGGCTCTCTAATTAAGGCTAAATTTTTTTTTGGGGGGGGGGGGGCTCATGTGATTGGTACTGATTTCATAAACTCAAGAATAATTACTCTGATGATTAAACTTATATTTTTCTAAATAAATCTTAAATTATATTAGTGTTTTTACATATATTTCAATATGTTTTTTAAAGGAGGTTAAATTTATATTTTTCTAAATCAGGGAA
>APFE030783192.1:20022-58580 GCA_000404065.3 Pinus taeda
AACCAGAAGCAGTCACAGAAACAAGAACTCGACAGCTACGAAATTGATCAATTTCAGAGTATCTTATCAAGTGGAAGAACTTATCTGCTGAAGATTCCACATGGAAGGATGAGAATTTTATACAGAAGCATCCAGAACTACTCAACCGTTGAGGACAACACTTTTTTGAAGGAGAGGGGCATGTTGGGTCCCTATAATACTAGTGATTACCCCATTACTATTGTAGTTGTACCCCTTATTAATATTGTTGTGCCCCTATTGCCCCCATATTGTTATTACTGTGCCCCATAGAATCCCTCTCTTGTTATTTTTGTGGCTTTATATTATTATTGTTAGGTCGACTGGGTTATATTGTGACTCCTTAGACTCCTATATATAGAAAGGAGGTTTTGTCATTTGTATCATCCAAGAATTGTTCATGTATGCAATGTAAAGGAGGTTGCCCCCTCGAAGAGGCTGAATTCTAAGGCGTTGATCTATCTTTTCCATTGGTTGTACAGTCCAAGAGCAAAGCTAGCCTAGTTTTCATCATGAGGAAGTGACACACAACCACCCCTTTTGCCCGCATCTATTCACTTCTTCATGAATCTAATTTCTCCAGCAGGTATGCTTCCTACGCGGTAGCGGTTACGCTAACGTTCTTATATCTGTATACTCAATCTGCATATCGAAAGCAGTAGGGAAGATGAAGAGGCAGGGTAGACCTAGACTCAAGAGCTTTTGCATAAATATTGCCTCTGAAGAGGAAAAGGGGCTTCTGATTTTCAGAAGAACAATGGCGCTTTATTGTGAATGAGGAGGACTGTTTTTGAGGGAGGAACGAGCCTTTAGTTTCAGACTCATTGTATTGTTTTAGATCAAAGTGTTGTTACTAGCATGAATGTAAATGTGATTTATATTTATGCATATTGATGACTTACAGTTCACTATTAGTCTTGTTAAATTGAATGTGATTCAGTTTCATGGTTAACTTGTGAATGGTCTCTGATTTGAAACTAAATTAAACATCAGTTGTAGTTTTAATTCCATAGAAGAATGTGGATTCCTATATGAGTGATTGTATTGCAATTTAGCTTTAATACAGTCTTGTCCATCTATGAATTCAGTGATTGATTCATTTAGACTTGAATCTATGCGTGATGTGTAACCTTCTTTATCACGCTCCTGCTGAACATATATATGATGTTTAAACCTCTGTATCATGCTCTTGCAGGATAGAATAGAGTAGCTAGGACTAGATTAGAGTAGTTAGATGTGGTATAGATAAGATTTAATACATAGAGGTTAGCTATTTATTTTTTTGATTTAATTGAAGCTTCCTCCAGGAAGAAATCTTTCGACATTTTCAAGTGGTTTACAGGGTCCCTTAAAACCCGTCAAAGCTAGCAAATCCAAACAAAAGCAGGTCTAATTGGGGCTTGCAATCGGGTTGGTTCCCTTTGTTGGCATAATGCACATTAGCCATGTCAACAAATTGGTGCTAGAAGGAGGGCCTAAACAACCCTCTCCATCTTTTCAAGATTTCATCTATAGGTGACATGCATCGATTCAAAAGGATTAATGTATGGATTGTAAATGTTGGAGGGATCTTGCCACACATTTGGAAGACCCTCATTTTGAAGAAAGAGCCTCATTTTGGGAATCCAGTTAGAGTAAGGACTATTGCTAGGCTCAGAGTACCGGTTGACACAGCAAGCCCAACCTTGCTTAAGCGGTTTAAAAATATGGCATGATCCATGACTGCGCCCCACTCAATCAATAAATATAGCACTGAAATTCTCATATAAAGTGTAAGAAAAACATGTCTACATCAAGCTTAATGAGCAATAAAGAGCTAAGGTACACACCTAAATAGGTATGGACAGACTAGTGATGGCCCTAAAGGATTTTTGAAAGTGGGAGACATGTAAAGGGAAGTCAATAAACCCATAATGCTGCCATTGGAGAATGCCTGTCAAAATCATATCAACAAGTAGAAGTTATTTGTCTCTATCCCTTCTGAAGTAGTAATGTTTAAGTGGAACCCATGCTTGTCCACTAGTGTAGTTTGCATTTCCAGTTTATTTTAACATCCTGATGTTCTATTGATATAAAGGTTATTTGGAAACATGGATAACTGGTTCGCTCAGCGGTTCGCCATTTGTTGTGGCCACAACTACCACCCTATTAAAACATGCTCTAATAGAAAATTTTAAGTGGCCCCCCTATAAGTCTGATCTAACATCTCTCTGAATGATCCTTTCACCCCAAAAATTTTAACTCTATGGAGGGCCCAATCTTCCATTCACAAATGGGTAAAGCCTTTTAACAAATCCCTCACTTAAGCCCTTCATTTCTATGTTTATTAGGATTTGTTTAACCCCTCAAAACCCTCATCTCATTATTCCTCCCACCACAACACCTTATAGCGGAAATCCTTCACAAAGCATGCATAAACCATTTTCGAGGCATATTGAAAGAACACAAGGCATTCATGACCTCCGAAACCAAGGGGTTTTATTAACTCAAATGTATGCATTTCGGTTCTGGAGTCCCATCACAAATCTCTGGGCACAGCCCCAAAGTCATTTTTATAAACAACACACCCCTAGTCTCTGGACCCGCCGACACTATGAACTGCATTATACACATTGTCGGGTCCAGCCCCAATCACATATCACATATCGGAGGATCCCAAGGCCTTATACATATTACGTGTAGTGACATAGCAGACCTACCAACCTATCAAATATGATATATATATTCGGGCCCGAAAGCCCCGTCGCACATTGCAATTGGCCTAAATCCGAGGTTTATGCATATATCAATGGCACGCCATTGGCCCCTGGACCTGATGACATTATTAACCGCACTATATACATTTTTGGGTCCAAGGCCACATCTCATATTGCCTATCGGCGGATCATGGACCTTATATACAATGTGCGCGGAAAAGTGGCGGATCCGCCGATTTCTATGAACTTGAGCGTATAAAATTTCAAGTCCGGCATTATGGATGGACATGGTTTTCCTTGTATATTCCTTTGTTTCTCAAAAATATTGGAATCTCGGTTTTCAAAGGAAAGCCTGTATTGTGGACCTGCCAGCGGTATTAACATATATATATGTTTTCAGGTCCGGGACCATATCGCATATCGGCGAAGCCCCAGGCTCATGATATTGTGATACGTAATATGCCAGACCCAGCTATATTTATAAGCACCGATATATAACATTTGAGGTCTGGTTTGAGTGATCAGGGTGGGGTTTTCCTTATTTTCCTATGTTTTCGAAAGTTTCCAAAATAACAAAGGGATTTGGTTTTCAGTGTAGAAGGCAGTGCTTGTGCTTTATATGAATATTTCTATTATATTTTTCATAATAATGAAGCTAATTATGGCTATCTCCGCAGGTGAGTAGCAAAAGACGCAGGAGCGGATTCAAAGAGCCATATGTGCATAAGCATTGGGTTTGAAGGTCTGGTCTCAAGCATTCTGAGTCAGAGCCGCACGCATTGGTTGTACAATCTGAGAGCAAAGCTGGCCCGGTTTTCATCATGAGGAAGCGACACACAACCACCCATTTTGCCGACATATGTTCACTTATTCATGAAACTAATCACTCCAGCAGATATGCTTCCTATGCGGCAGTGATTACGCTGACGATTTTATCTTTGTATACTCGATCTGCATATCGAAAGCAATAGGGAAGATGAAGAGGTGGGGTATACCTAGAGTCAAGAGCTTTTGCATAAACATTGCCTCTGAAGAGGAAAAGGGGCTTTTGATTTTCGAGAAGAACAATATCACTTTATTGTGAATGAGGAGGATTATTTTTTAGGGAACAAGGAGCCTTTTGTTTTAGACTCATTGTATTGTTTTAGATCAGAGTGTTGTTACGAGCATGAATGTAAATTTGATTTATATTTATGCATATTGATGCCTTATAGTTCACCGTTAGTCTTGTTAAATTGAATGTGATTCAGTTTCATGGTTAACTTGTGAATGGTCTCTAATTTGAAATTAAATTAAACATCAGCTCCAGTTTTAATTCCACAGAAGAATGTGGATTCCTATATGAGTGATTGGATTGCAATTTAGCTTTAATACAACCTTTTCCAGCTGTGAATTCAGTGATTGATTCATTTGGACTTGAATCTATGCATGATGTTTAACCTTCTTTATCACGCTCCTACTGAACATATATATGATGTTTAAACCTCTGTATCATGCTCTTACAGGATAGATTAGTGTAGCTAGGACTAGATTAGAGTAGTTAGAAGTAGTATAGATAGGATTTAATACATAGAGGTTAACTGTTTCATTTTTTTGATTTAATTGAAGTCTTCCTCCTAGAAGCAATCTTTCAACATGTTCAAGTGGTTTACGAGACCCCTTAAAATCTGTCAGAGTTAGCCAATGCAAACTAAAGCAGGTCTAATTGGGGCTTGCGATCAGGTTAGTTCCCTTTGTTTGCATAGTGCACATTAGCCATGTCAACACATCCATTATACAATTTTTTCATTATTTCAATGTTTCTTCCATATTCTACCATTCCTCCAAGGGCATTTGGAAATCCTAGCCTTCCTTGGTTTTCCATTGTTGCCACATTGAGTAAGTACTTTGTTGCTTCCGGTAATGGACCACTTGTTGGCTTGTGGGGCCCTGACCCAGGTTCAATGTTAGTTAACCAAACAAATCCATACACTACTGGCCCTTTTGGCATCAGCCTACGGAGCGCAGACTAAAGTCTCACCCGAAGCAGTATGGGGGGATGCTGGAACCAAGTTTTTGTACCCTTGAGATGGATGTGATGTCTGTTTATTCTGGCTATACTTGCCTTCGTGCAATTTTCTTAACCCTCTATTCCACCCTTCAGTACGTTTGTGAAAGGGTACAATTGGCTTTCATGTAGCCTTAACCTGCGAATGATATACTTTCACACTGCTAGGGCAGTGAGCTATGATATTTCCCAAACTATGCTAAGTATCTTACTTATCTTATTAATAGATATTCACGTAAACAGATGTTCTTACTTGCATTCACTTAACTAACACAATTACATATATTCACGCATCATAGGAGCATTATTAGTGAAATTCTTACCCAATGTATCCAGAAGTATAAACAGGATATAAATATGCATAAATTATAGAATAATTCTTTCTATTGATCATTCCAAACCATTACAAACTTGAGGCCTCTGTGCACTCAGCTTCATGGGTCCGCGCACTAAGTTGCAGACTTCTAGGCCTCTGCACACTCTGCTGCAGAGCCTCTACCTATGCTACGAACCAAGACTTAGACTTCTACTTCAAAGCTATCTCTCATACATGTTCAATCATGCTTGGTTTATTGATTCCTATAACTACTTAGAGCTTAGCTCTATTTATACAATCCCTTGGTCCATGGACCATGGGTAGATATTTTACAGCTGACATTACATTTCCAAAATAAGGTTGGACAAACCTATGACTCCTTAACATCTACGTACTCCGCGACCACAAAATGTGGATTCTTTACACTTGGATTAAAAAATTATGACAAAAATATAGGCTCTTAGCCCCAAAACTGCCCTTGGGAAATCATGTGCTCAACAGGCCCCCAACACAAACATCGAGACTCTCCCTCGAGTAACTCTGTAGGTGTGGATATCATAGTTCGAGGACCTCCCAGCTCCATTCGAATCACTGCAACGTCACTAGTGCACTGAGTGGTCGCCTGCTGGGCTTCTTCCACGCGTTACTTAGTGACTGCTGCTAAACTGCTATCCTGAATCCTCTCCTAATCTACTAGCAGTTGTGAATGCTTTCCTTCAATGGAGGTTTTGATCGCATAAGCTTCGTCTATCCATGGCTATAGGTGTGCTTTTAATATCGCTTCCTTATGCGAGCGGCATCCACATGTTCCTTGATCGCCTTTACCTCCTGCATCCATGTGAGCCTCTATGTAAAGGAAACCATCTACACAGTCCCTTTGACCTCATCATATTTTCATTGTAGCTCACGTGCCTCTATCTCCTGGCACTCTACATTTGGGTCCTCCTGTAGGGTGGTGAGGACCTTGAATAACTGTTCAAAAAACTGCAAGCAATCTTCTACAGCACTGTCGATCGCCGATATTATTGTTGTAACAGCGATGGTACGTTGTTCCCATATTTCCAGTGGAGTTGAGGGCTGAGCCCACAACTGCGATCTAGAGGTTCAACTCCAGCTAAACCTAGGCCATCTCTGCTCGAGCATCGCACACCCGTGTGGCCAACTTGCGAAAGTGCACCTCTACCAATTCTTCTGCCTGAATGTGAAACTAGAAGACCATTCGACAAACTTCCTCCACTACCTACATTATTTTCTTATTCTGCTCCACTGACTCATTGCACTGTAGGCCCAACTACTCGATGTTTATGCGTTTCTCGATCATCACCTGCAGAACACGACTCTCCCAGGCCCTAAGTTCTGTGGTGACTCCATCTTTCAAAAGGTAGAGCATCTCGTGAGGGAGCATAGCCAAATTCAGTCCTACCCCTTTGAGATTGCTAACCGTGGGCCTATCGACCTCCTTTTTTGTAGTGAGTGCTCCATCTGGTAGCACTATCTTATTTGTCACCCTTGTGCACAACATCTCCTCGGCAGCTGATATGCCAATCGCAAAGCTGATGGACATTGTGCCAGCTTGTGGAGTGTGAACAAGCAACTCCTGTATCTCTATCCGCGGTGACATCCCTCACCGTTTCTCTGATATCATATAAATCCCCCTTAGTGAGGGTGATTGAGTCAAAGTATGTCTTTGACACCTTGTTTCTTTTGTGGCACTACCTTCTCTTATGTTCGTGGATGCTTCAGTTGGGTGGACGTCGTCTACGGGTCCGCACCACCTTGTTCTGTCTTTGTATTTTCCTCAGTCCCGAGTGAAGGTGACTTTTATCCTTCATGCTCTTCTTCTCTTGTTCGTTTTTGTTCTGCCAATTTCATGGCGTCACACACCGCCTTGACCTTAGCCTCTACTTCTTCCTTTCTGTGCTTCTCTACCAGTTGTGCCATTCAGAGCTTGGGATCTTCCTTCTTACGTTGTACAGCATACTTGTCCATTTCCACCGCGAAGCCTGCTAGAGCACACCACTCCAATGGCCAAGACTTGAGGACAGCGAAAATTACATCATCAGTGACCAGATATGGTAGGTTATGCCATGTCTTCATAGGGTCCTTTTGATGCCCTAATAAAGACATGGTGGAAATCCGCTTCGAACTCTGCAAAGCTCTGCAATCGTGAGTTGCAATCGATCCCCATCCGGATATTCATCTCCATGAAGATCCAAAATATCTTCCTTTCCTTTATTCGTTGCGCATCCCTAGACACCCACAGCAAAGCATACTTCACTACCTCTGGAAGGTCCAGCACGACCAAAGGGAATTGGTTGTCTTTGGGTGGCTCCCATGCCACCAGTATGATCGAGATAAAAAGCCATGCATCGTGGAACATCTTGTCATGCTCCTGTTCCTCGCGACAGTTCGCAAGGAACTCGCTGCATATATAATTCACCCAATTGGACTAGACTCCTTCAGCACAATGGGCCGCTAACGCAACCACAGGCATGGGCACTTCATCCACGTGCACTTCCACATCACCTTCCTTGCTAAAATTTGTGTCGCGACTTTGACTGTAGGGTTGTTAATGTTGGAGATGGCATATCCCCTCTTCTTCTTCTCCAAATTGAACTTCTTCTTCGTCGCTTCTACGAGGGCCAACTCACCACCTTTTCCCTATGATATATTGGATGGATCCTCCCCTCAATAAGGCAGTCGTGTTATCTGATGAATAAAGTGATCTGTGATGGGAATGGGCTCCTTCAACCACAAACATCCATCATGCACCAAGCAGAGCAGCTGCTTAATGATGAAGATGGTCATTAGGGCATGGTGGTAATGCGACAGCTACAGTAGGTTTAGCAACTCAAATTTCACTGCACCCTTGAGCCATGTGCGCAGATCCAATTCAATCGTTCTAGTCATCGCGTCAACCCATTAGTGAATTAGCCACTCAATCACTAAATGCAAGAATTTCTCATGATCTACACAGCCCCAAACTTCAAAATTTAGTACAGGAACTCACCCTAAGTGTGGCCCCTTAAAAACAATATTATCTCAGAGTAATGGAGTTTGCAGGGAGCTATTTCTCTCGTCTATGCGCTTCGGCACCTTGGCTTTGCCCTTACACGCAGGAACATATTCAAGTAACCAAGTAACAGGGTTTGCACCTTGGGTTTCAACCTCCATTTCCATGTCCTCCTCATCCACCAAGATTTCTTTAGATTCCTCCTCATCGGCCTATCGATTAATGGCCTTCCCCTTTTCCTGCAAGGTGAGTTTGGTCCTCTATGGGTTTCATGGTGAGATGTGCACTAGGATCATAGCTTGCTTATCCTTCTTAGGTCTTGGTGTTTTGGGTGATTTCGGGACCTCAACTATTGCTTCAATGCTCGTTGGGGCTTCCACTACAGCAATTTCCTGCATGGCTTCTTCGGGCGTCAACATGATTCTAGTTAGGAGATCCTGCGTCTCCGTTGGCAATGTTGCAAACACTGAACTTGCTCTCAAAGCCTCAAAATTTGTAAGGTCCATACACACTTGAGAGTGCAACAACTAGATTTTCAAAATGCCAACTATTTTTCATTGGACAACTACTTGTAATTTACAGGTCCTTTTGAATTCAAATTCGACCATTGCCCCCACATTCGGCCCATTAATGCTAGATTGGCGGCAGATTTTCAAGAATCTAAGCCATAAAGTTCACCTTAAATGCTTGTCACCCGCTCCATTTGGCCTCAAATTGATCATAATATCGTGAATAGTGACTTTAATAGTCACTTTCTGGCAGACATGCATGCTAGTGCAACTGTCTTCACACTGTCACAGCCCATGTGACACTTCATTGCTTTGCGCAATCCTAAAATCGTGCAACTCCCCAACCCATGCAATGTCGTTTATAGTCCTGCGCCTCCTTTCATCTGCCTGGAGTGCTAAGATTGTGCTTCTGTCACCTAGTCAGATGGTCATGCTAGCTATGTATGGCTTCAATGAACCGGCATTCCCTTTTCTTGGGAAGGGATCACCATTCAACTTAACCAGCGGGATCGCGCCACTGTCGATAATCTCCTTAACAACATAGGGCCCCAGCCAATGCATTCTAAATTTCCCTAGAAATTTATCAAACTTACTGTCATACAACAGCACCAAGTCATTCACCTTAAAGGTGTGTAGCTTAATATGTTGGTCATGCCATGCTTTTTCACGCTGCTTTTGGACCTTCTGGTGAAATCTAGCCAAAAATCTCTCTTCTTCAAGCTCATCCAACTACGTGAGGCTTTCTTCCAGGACTCCATCATCTGTCATAGCTGTCAGCACTATTATGCGCATACTAGGCATGATGTATTCCATAGGCATTACCGCTTTAACCCCGTATACTAGCCTAAAGGGTGTCTTTCCCATTAACTTCTTTCATGTCGTCCGATAAGCCCATAATACTAAAGGTCTGCTTAGGTCCCAATCACTTCACTGAGCACTGCAAACCTTGGTCAGTGTAGTTTCAAGCACTTTTTTGGACGCCTCCATTGTCCCATTAGCATGTGGGTGATAAGGTGTGCTCTTTTGGTGATACACCTGAAATTCCTCCATTAGTGCGTTGATCATCTAATTCAGGAAGTGTGTACCAAGAAGTGTGTACCACGATCACTCATCAAGACCTTTGGACATCCAAATCCCATTAGTACATGTTCAAATAGAAACTTCGCGGTCATCATGCCAATACAATCCTTCACCGGCTACCTTCTTCCCAATGAGTCAAGTACCCCGTCGCAGTGATAATCTACCTCGTGCCTGTCTTCCCTTAGGGATGAATAGGTCCTACAAAATCTATTGCCCACTTTTCGAAGGGTTGTAATTTTATTTATGGATTCAAAGGCATTTTATCCCTCCACAATGGCATGTCTATTCACTGACATCCATCACATGCCTTGCAATATGGTTTTGAATCCTGATGAAGGGTTGGCCACCACAACCCTGTGTGTAGAATCTTTTGTGCAGTTCCTCTCCCTGCATAATTTCCTCCCGCAGTGCCCCCATGAGCATCCGTGAATATGTTGCTTTGTTCAAACTCAGGTACATGCCTTCTCCATATCTCATCAGTCCCCATCTCATATAAATGCCCAACAATGACAGAAAAATTCGTTGCATGCACCACTAATTCCTTCTTTTGCTAGACAGACTATCCTTTTGGCATAGTTCCTGTTGTTAGGAAGTGTATTATATCCTCAAAATTTCCATCCGCAATGCGCACAACAAAGAGTTGCACATCAAGTAATCCTTCCTCCAAATTAGCGGGTTCCTCCACTGTCTCGATGCATCACAGGTGATTTGGTCCTACGTTCAATTGTCCAAGCTTCACAACAACTTCAGATTGTATTCTTGGAACAATAAGAGCCATATGCAAGTTCACCCCCCCAACACAAGCTTATTGACCAGGTACTTTAGCGTGAAGTGATCTGTATACATCTTAAGGTGACCTCCTAGCAAGTATTGTCAATACTTCTAGAGCACATACACCATAGCTAGCCCCTCATGCTCAATGGTGGAATAGTTATTCTCTTCTTTAGACAACATGCAGCTTGCGAACGCGATAGGGTGGTCCAATCCTTCTCCACCATCTTTTGTTAGTACTACCCCCAACGCTATACATGACGTGTGAACATGTACATGAAACTCTTTATTCTAGTTCGAAAAGACTAGAATCAACGCAGTAACCATATTTTCTTTCAATACATTCAAGCTTTTCTTACAGTCATCATTCCAGCAGAACAAGACATCTTTCTTCAATGAATTTTCCATCAGCACGGTGATCCAAGCATAACCTTTGATAAACTTCCTGTAATATCCCGTATGTCCCAAAGTAACGTGCAGCTATTTCACACTTCGCACCTCCTCCAATTTCAGAATCACCACGATCTTCATAGGGTCTACCATTAGCCCTTGTCTACAAACCACATGCCCCAATAGGTTCCCAAAAGGAACGCAAAACAGACACTTCTTAAGGTTGAGCATGATCTGGTATCTTCGACAAGTATCCAGCATCAAGTGCAAGCTCACTACATGGCTCTTAACCAACCCAAAGATATTTCAATCATCAAAATATACCTCTAGCAACTTATGAATGAATTCCTTGAATGTTGCGATGACCATGCACAAAAATAGCAAGTGCATTCTTCAACCCAAATGGCATTACAGTGTATTGAAAACAACCCCACTCAGTCGCAAAGATTGTCTTGCTCCTATCCTCTGGCGCAATTTTGATTTGGTGGCACCCAGAGAACCATTAGTGAAGGAGTATGCTTCCTAGCCTCCTACATTGTCTAAAACTTCATTCGTAAACAGAGTTGGGAAAGGATCATGCACACAAGCGTCATTCAGTTTTTTGAGATATACGCATATCCTTATTTCATCCTTCTTCTTCTCTTGAACCACCATTGGGCTTACCCAATCAAATTCCTCCACATGCTCAATGATGCCTACTATTAACATTTTGTCTAGCTCTAAGTGGACCATTTCCTTGTATTTCGGATTCAGGCGCTAAGGCCTCTACTTAGTTGGCTCCGCATCGGTTTTTAATGTGATCTTCATCACTCCTAGATCTCTAATTACTCCTTTCAAATCCATAAACTTGGTAGGGAATAACTCCTGATATTCACGAAGTAATTCAGTGACCTTATCCATCATCACGCCATCCCACTAGTCTCGAATCTTTACGAATTTGGGTTCTGCCTCTGTACCAATGTTCACCTGTTTATTTCTCACCAGCACGGTTGAATCAGGGTTCTCAATTTGGGGTGCTTGGACCTCTTGGTGGCCCTATATTTCCGGAATGTTAATCTTCCACAGATCCTTTTTCCCCTCTTCAACAATTACATTATAACATTCCAGTGCGCAACTCAGCTGAGTAGCCCATTTAGATTGCGTCAGGTCTAAGGGATCCTATGGTATCCTAATATGGCTACTTTCACCTCTTGTAGCACTTCATCAATACTGTCAAACCCGTCCTCAAAACTAAATGTCATCATGAATCCTTCACGCATGATATCCCATTCACCCATCCCACAATGGCGCTGTGTTTCTATATACCAATTCATTGGGATAACATCCAAGGTATGACAAAATAGGTGCACCCATTTAGGTTATGTCTTTTCTCCATAGGCCTATGTCCATTTGGCCAAATGTGTGCACAAATCATTCTACCCATCATACTTGTCTGGTAGTCGCATCTTAGGCTTATGAAATCGTGCTCACATCATCCTCCTACATTCGTGCCAATCATCAAAACTTCCCTTGTGCACACCCCACCCTCTTGCAAGCGTCACGCACAGTGCCCAATCCAAGACATGGAAGCGTTCCTTTTCTAGAACCTCCCTTTCAAATGCATCCAAGAAGGTATCTACGTAATTTAGGCCATCATAAGTAGATAGAGTTCTTACCTCTGATGACACACAGCGTAGCGATCAGGTCATCATGTTGCAATTCAGTGTAGTTACTTCGTGTAACTGATTCTGCCAGCGTTCTATTTCTTTGTCAAATTCTGAAGTGTAGGAACTCTCACAATCCCATGTAATCCATCCATCCACAGTCGGATTCACCTAGTATTGGTCTCGCACTATTATCTTATAGATGCAGTCCAAATCATCATCACTCTCATAGTCGCGGACCGGTTCCATAGAGCATGATCCTTCAGCAAGATCCAGGGGTATTATTTCGCACAGTGATTTCTTCTCAAAGATCATCTTTTGCTTCTACATATTGATTACCTCATTCATATCAATAGCCCAACCAATTCCCAAGAGTGCAGGATAGGGATTGCTGTCATCCACAATCTCTATTACTTCAAATTCTGCGAGCACGCTCGCTCCCTCAATATCCACGGTCACTCCCTGTAGCCACCCCATGGGTATGATTTTCTACTGATTCATCATCCTCAGCTGAATTGGGGACCATTTTAGCGCAGGTCTCCCCATTCACCCCCATGTTTGTTGCAGTAGAACATTCACATATGATCCCAAATCCAGAATGACTTGATCCATTTTGTATTCCCCGATCTATGAGGTGAGTCTCATTTCATGCCCCATCCTTGTCTTATGCTTACCGATCTTTTAGACTATGCATAGTTCACCCGCCGCAGTCCCAACACATTTATTGATTATTTCTTGTAACCATTTCACAACCTTACTGTCACGTAGTAACTTCATAGAGGTTTGCAGGAAAGTTGTGAGCATAGAGGGGTCCACCTCCTGCTCCAGTTTATCCTTGCTTCCACAAGTGGAGGCCTCAACGAAGCTCTTCTTAGCTTCCATGAATGCTTCACGAGCATGCTCCAAATTGAACTTAACCTCCTCTGTTGGGGCTTTGCAAACCCATGTACTGTCTTCTAGTTGTTTCCCCTTGTTATCCCACATCATGATTCCACTCTAAAGCACTATATTTACATTCGGATCTTCCTCACATGGCTCAGACCTTATCATCTGCAGGTTCTCAGTCAGGGGAGGCAGTAGCACCCCTTTGTCATGTATCCTAATTATCAACATAGGACAATCTTTTGTTTAATGATCAAACAATGTGGAATACTTGCACAATGAGTGCATTGGATTAGTGCAATCATGGGCATAGTGTCCTAGCCCTCATTAATTGTAGCAAATCAATTGTTCGCAACATCTACTACATCCTCCTCTACCTCAGCCTCGTCCGTGCCCCTACAATCCTGTCGGTGACATCCCTACATTCTGGTCAAGGGGCCACGTTTCAGCCTGAACCCTGTAGGCGAGAGTTCTATCCATCATCAATTCATAGCTCTTGCAACTACACTCATCATGTCCTAGTGACCTGCAAAAGTTGCAGAACAACTGTTGCGGTGTTTTCACATACTTCTATAACAAGTGGTAGTTATCCATGGCATGTTTTCCGGCTACTTGACAAATATTGCACCATAAAGCAGGCATCACGCTAGGCCCTGCTTCAGCTTCCAACCTTAAAGGCATCGATCCTCCTCCTGCAAGGTAAATTGTAAGGACTAGGCAATGGTCTTTGTCATCACCCTGACTCTTTCATTTCAAGCACCATACCTCCTTACGTACCTCTGGTCGAACCCTCCTGTCTTGCTTCAAACTTTGCATCTCAAGGTATAGATTCTGCAGTTGCACATGGATCTACTAAACTCCTAGGTTAAGATCTTGCATCAGTGCCTTGTGTAGTCTCATGGAAATCTCCAAGACCTCTACCTGAGTTGTTATCTTCTGCTACAACAACGCGCTCCTTAAGTGGGGTTGTAGCAAAGCCACAAACCACTCGCGACGTTGTCCATCTGTCAAAATCATATTGGCTTTGCGGATTTGACACTTCAATCTTTGATCCAATTGCCATGGTGTCTCACCTAGTTGCATCGTGATCTCTTTGAATCCCAAAATCGACTGTGACTCGGACTTAGGCCTGCTAAATTCCCTATTTAGTGTTGCTTGGATGTTCGCTACCCTTGCATTTGGGTTGTCATTAGAGTACTTAATGTACTAGGTTATCAAACGATCTTGTAGAGGACTAACTAGCGTTGCCTTCTTTATATGATCATCTGTAACACCTTGAGCTTCCCATATAGCCCTCACCATGAACCAGAATTAGTTTGGGCCCTCATTTCCCAAGCCTTTGAACAAAGGCAACTTCACTGTGTTTGCCATAGTGAATCACGGTGGAGGTGCAGGTGGTACGGGTGAAGTTGGAGGCAATGGTGATGAAGATGGAGGTGGTGTGGGTGAATGTGGTATTCACGGGAATCCTTGTCTTATTAACTGAATGCCAACTCATGACGAGACCTTCACTATCCCTTCTTTGTCCCCTCGTGGAGGTAAAATCAAGGGGTTATACTTTGGACCCTTATTTCCTTCGTTTCTGTAACTTTTTCTCCTTCACGTAGTCCCAAACATCAATGTAGTCCCAAACATCAATGTAGTCTCACAAAAAACCAAGCATTTAGAGGTTTAACATACTTACCTAGCGATCCTTTGAAAAAATGTCACTTTGTCTCACTATAGGTGACTGAGGTGTCAACTGCGAATTCAGTAACAAACCCTCCCATGATGCGATTGAGCCAACGGTCGATAGTGCGCGCAATCTTATCCTTCGATGCTTCCAACCTTGACAATAGCTCTGGGGTCCACACAATAGGACCGTCAAGTTTCCACCTTCCTTGGCTATCTTCTAGCTTTGCAATCCACTAGTATAGCTTAGTAGGAAAGGCGGTGAAATAGATTTCATGGATCTTTGTATATAGGTATCAGTCCAACCACTATTCCTTTGATAGTCATGGGTTTTTGTTTTCTTTTGTCGCAAACTCATGATTCCTTCTATCCAACCAATCTTCAATTTATTTCTTAGTTCGATTCCAATGATATAACATCACACATCTCTTATGTAGATTTTGGTCCCGACAACAGAACCATTTGTTGGTTTGTGGGGACCTGACCCAGGTTCAATGTTAGTTAGCCAAACAAATCCCTACACTACTAGCCCTTTCGGCATCAGCCAGCGAAGCACAGACTGAATTCTCACCCGAAGCAGTATGGGGGGATGCTGGAACCAAGTTTCCACACCCTTGAGATGGATGCGATGTTGATTTATTCTGGATGTACCTGCCTTCACGCATTTTTCTTAGCCCTGTGTTCCACCCTTCACTACCTTTGCGAAAGGGTACAATTGGCTTTCGCGTAGCCCTAACCTGGGGCTGATATACTTTTTCGTTGCTAGGGCAGTGAGCTGCGATATTTCCTAAACTACACTAAGTATCTTACTTATCTTATTAACAGATCTTCGCGTAAACAAATGTTCTCACTGGCATTCACTTAACCAACACAATTACATATATTCATGCATCATATAAGCATTATAAGTGAAATTTATACCCAATATAACCAGATGCATAAACAGGAAGTAAATATGCAAAAATTGTAGAATAATTCTCTTTATTGATCATTCTAAACCATTACAAACTTGACCTGCCCTGCGCACTCAGCTGCAGGGATCCACGCACTAAGTTGCAGACTTCTAGGCCTCTGCACACTTAGTTGTAGAGCCTCTACCTACGCTACGACCAAAGACTTATATTTCTACTTCAAAGCTATCTCTCATGCATGTTAAATATTTCTTGGTTGATTTATTCCTCTAACTACTTAGAGCTTAGCTCTATTTATACAATCCCATGGTCTGCGAACCGTGGGTAGATCTTTTACAGCCGACATTACATTTCCAAAATAAGGGCAGACAATGTTGTGACTCTTTAACATCTACGCACTCTAAGACCACAAAATGTGGAGTATTTACACTTGGATTACAAAATTATGACCAAAGTATGGGCTCTTAGCCCCAAAACTGCCCTTGGGGGATCTGACACCCAACACTACTTGTGTGTAGTATTTTATCTAAAGAATCATTGCCAATGCTCCACTATGTTCCTTGGTTTCTAGCACAGATAACTACTACCAAGAATCTGACTAGAAACTCCCCACGCCCCCATTGAAAACTTCTTAGAAATTTTGTGGCTGAATTAAGAAATTTTTTTGGTTTGTAAATGTCTAAATGGATGAACCCATAGTCATGTTATTGTCTCTGAGCTTCAAAACAATACTGGTGTTGAGATTGTATTTGTTTCCCCAAATGTTTCTCTAGAGTTCCTCTATGCCTTGCATCCACCTCCACCACTGTTTGGCTCCCATGTCCTGGCTGAGAGCTTCAAAATCACAGAGACCCAGGCTACCCCATAGTTGGAAAGGAAGATTGTATCCCAGGAAACCAAGGCTCATTTCATTTCCCCATCTACTCCACCCTAGAGGAAAGTCTTGTAAAGGTTGTGAATAGATCAAATGACACATTTTAGAGAAGCTAGACATGAGATGTTAAAAATAGGAAGGGCCTAGAGAACTGGTTTGAGGAGAACCAAGAGGGCATCGATGTTTAAGGTGCAGAAAGTCCAATTTTACATATTGGTACATATGTTATCAAGAATATTTTGCTAGTAAATGGCATTTTTTTATTTTTCCACCGAGGGGGGCACCCAAATAAATGAGTGGAATTGAAACTCAATATAAGCCAAGAGTGCAGGCGAGACAGGATTGAACACCTGGAGTCATGTTGAAGAAGAAAATTTGGGATTTGGACAGGTTTAATTTTGTTCTAGATTCTAGCATGAATTAATCAAGCAAGGATTTGAGGCCTCGATCATCCTTAATAGTAGGGATACCGATTAACATTATATCATCAAAAAATTGTTAATGTGAGAACATGGGGAATGATTATTCAACTTGATGCCTTTAATTTTTTTATGAAGTTTGGTAGTTGGTAGATATCTACAAAGACCTTCTACTACATGAAAAAACAGGAGAAGGGAAAGATGATCACCTTGTGGGATGCCTCTAAAAGAGTTCAAGATAACATTGGGAGATCCAAAGAGAATAATGGAGAAGAAAGGACATGAAAATAGAGAGGGGACCCAAGTAGTCCATTCTCAAAGAAACCAAAATACCGCAGCACAAAATATCAATTGTTCGAGTTAAGTTTATCAAACTATTTTGAAAAAAAAATTAAATAACCATACATTAATTTTTGAACCTTTTCAAGGAATGACTAAGTTCATGAGCTACAACAATGTCATCTAGAATTTTCCTTCCATTTATGTATGTTGATTTCTCCACAGAGAGAAGGGTGGACAGTAAGGGTTTGATTTTATTAGTTATTATTTTGGACAAGATTTTTTAAATGAAATTATGGAGCACAATGGCCCTGAAATCACTTGGTTCTAAAATGCATTCTGATTTTGGAATCAAGGTAAGGAAAAAAGTGCCTACAAAATGGATTGGGATTTCCTAGATTCCCAAACTAGAGCCAAGATATCTTCACCTAACGAGGACCAACATGCTTTAAAGAAGTCATATGTAAAGCCATTAGGATTAGTAGCTTTATTCTTGGTCATGCTCCTAACTTCCTCTTATATTTCCACATAGGTTATTTCCTAAATTAATGTGCCATTCTATTCATTTGTGAAAAAACAAGGAATATGTGCAAGGGTCTTTTGCATGGCTTGAAATCAATTGGGAAAATGATATTTTAGCAAATTGTGATAGTAGTTGGATAGTTCATGATCCTTGTCCGCATGATCTAATAGGCGTCTCTCTAAAGAGATCTATAGGGAAAAATACTATTATTATGGAAATGTTGAATCATAGATTTGTGGAAGAAATTGGTGTTCTTTTCCCATTCCATTAACCAATTCACTCAGATTTTTTATGCCACAATATCTCTTATTTCTTCCTTCTTTCTGTTGAAGATAATGGATAATCCTATAATAGTGTGAGTTGGTTCATGAGACCTTAGGATAGGAATTAATTTATATCTCTTAGGGTATGGTTCTAACTTCCCTATTGCTATGTCTGTTATATAATGTTTGAAGTATATTTAGAATTAGAGCGTTCTGTAGAGCCAAACTCTCCTTCTTAGAGTTGACTGGTGAGTTTTTATTTATTCAAGCATCTCATTTTGACATGGTATCATAGCTTCAGGGTTGAGGAAGCTTCTACCTAAGTAGAGAGAGGCTGGCACGACTGAGGCAAAATCAACTCAGATTTTCGAGAGAAAATCGCTCCAATTTCTCTATTAAACTTACGTGATTTTTTATTTTTAGATCGGTGCAAGGGCTTGGAGGAAATTCGCACCGACCTTGTGAGGGAAAAAGGCTGCGTTTTTTGCATGTTGAGTGTATTGTTTTTTTTTGGGCTGTTGTCTGAGAAGGTAGCGTGATTGTAGCGACAAAGTAAATCTCTGATTGGAGGATGCAGCGTGTTGGCAGGGGTGAGGCCAAGGCTAGCAATGCATGGGATATTTGCTTGTTCTCATCGAGGGAGCAAGATATGGAAGATCTTCTCAGGGATCGCATGAAAGAGGGCAGTCAAGGTCACCATGTTTTTTCTATGTTGATTAATTGTGCATCATGAAAAATACATTTGAACATTTGTGTATTCAAGATTGGTATTCAAGATTGAACATTTGTGTATTCAAGATTGGTATTCAAGATTTAACATTTGCGTATGGTGCATCATTTTTTTTAATTAAAGATCGGGGCTCTTATTAAAAGGGGTGAGCTTTATAAAAAGGAAAACATGGGGTGGTTGTTTTAAAGTGGAAAGAATTCATGTAATCCTTTTAAAAATGAAAGGGGTGACTATTTTTAATGAAGGAATATGTCTTTTTATTTAAAGAATTTGAATTCTTAAGGGGTTCTTCATTTGAAATAGGTCCAGCGATTAAAAAAAGGTAGATCTCGGCTCTCTTTGTTTTGGATCGGGGCTCATTTTTTTAATCACAAATTTCAGATAGTTTATTTTTCAAGAAGATTGTGGTTGTCTTTTTTTATTGGGGTTGAAGTTTTTATTTATTCAAAATGAATAATCAAGTAGCAGAATCTTACCTCAATGAAAACAACAAGTTGGATGGATCCAATTACTTTGGTTGGAAATTCAAGCTGCAACCCCTGCTTGAGGGACACAATGCATGGACGATTGTGAATAATGATGAGGTGAAGCCAAAACTCATTGCAAAAGGAAAAAAAACAACAATCCAAGACTGGGTTAAGTGGGAGACTAAGGCGAGAATGCTCCTGAAATTTTCAGTCAAAGATTTCATTATCCCCCATATCCTTGATTGCAAGACTACACCCGAGATCTAGAAGACACTCAAGGATCTCTATGAGGTCAAGAACACCAATCGACTGTTATTCTTAAAGAGAAAGATTTTGTCCATCAAGATGGAGGAGAATGAGACAGTTGTAGCATTCATTTCGCGGATCAAGGAGGTCAAGAACAAGCTAAGAGATATCAGTGAAGCTATGTCAGATACAGATCTGGTCACGATTACCATGAATGGTATGACTGACGAGTATCAGATGTTCATCACTAGCTTGAATGCAAGAGAAAAAGCCCCTGTGTTTGAAGAATTGATCGGGATCCTCATGTAAGAGGAGGAAAGTCGACTGACTCATAAACCTCAGAGTTCAGATTTGGCCTTAATGGCAAAGAAGAAGCCCTTCAGAGGAAATCCAAATGCAGCATAGAAGAGTAGCACAGCCCCACAGAGAAAGATGGCCTCATCTCAAGGTACGTCTTTCAATAGAAATGACTCGAGGACCAAATTTTTTTGTTGTGGTAGAACCGACTATATAGCCAGATATTATATGAAAAAGAAGTTTGATGAAGGTCGGAAGAGACATAAGTAGCATGTAGGTCATTTTGCTGATGAGGAAAAGAGTCAGAACATGAGATTGTTTGTATCTGACACTGCACTTTCGACTAAGGAGGATGAAGCAGATACCTAGTTTGTCAACTCAAGTGCATCCATCCATATGACAGGGAACATACAGTGGTTTGAAGACTTCAAAGAAACCAGCAGTGGAGCACACATCTATCTTGGTGATAATAGAGGGTACCAAATTAAAGGTTATGGTAATATACCTTTTGTTTTGCCTGATGGAAATATTAGACATATCCATAATGTTATGTATGTACCTGGGATGAAAAAGAATCTAATCTCTGTTTCTACTATGACTGATCAAAATCTCAGGGTAGAGTTTTATAGAACATATTGTGTCATTAAAGACATGCTGGATTCTATGAAGCCTATTGCCAGGTATTCATGTGGGAGGATTGTACAAGTTAAATGTCAAAAGCACACCACATTAGGAATTGGCATCATCTTCCATGACTATAGTGGATCTATGGCACTAAAGGTTCGGCCATACTAACTTCAATGATTTTTTGCTTTTATAGAAAAGAGGTATGGTCAAAGTTCTTCCTATTTTAAAATCTGCACATATTGATTGTGATGTATGTGCACTAGGAAAGTTGCACAAAGATGAATTTCCTATGAATCCTCATAGAAAGAAGAGACATATAGTCGACCTGGTACACACAGATCTATGCGAGCCTATGCAGACAAGAACGTTAGGCGGTGCATACTATTTTTTATTGTTTATTAATGACTGTACTAGATTTACTTGGGTGTATTTCCTCAGGAAGAAGAGCAACACTTTTGAATACTTCAAGGAGTTTAGAAGTATGGTTGAAAAACAAGCAAGTAAATGCATTAGGATTCTCTGCGCGGATCAAGGGGGAGAGTACAAGAAAGCTTTTATACTCAAATTCTACAAAGACAATGGGATAGAGCAACAGTTTACAGTGCCCCACACTCCTCAACAAAACGAGGTTGCAAACAGGAAGAACAGAACCCTTGTGTAGTGCATTCGTAGTATGTTGAAAGGTAAGAATCTCTCTAATGGATTTTAGGCTAATATTATAGTATATCTAAAGAATAGGAGTCGAACAAGAAGTTTAGATTTTAAAACTCCTTTTTAAGCTTTATTTGGTTATAAGCCTGCAGTTAAGTATTTGAGAGCTTTTGGCAGCAAAGACTTTGCTCATATCCCAAAGAAAGATAGAAAGAAACTTGACTCAAAGGCCATCAAACGTATTTTTGTTGGCTATTGTACAGAATTTAAGGCTTAAAAACTATTTAATCCCTCTACTCATAAAGTGTTTGTGAGCATAGATGTAGTATTTCATGAGCAGGTTAATGATGGAAACCATGAGAGTGCTAAGGGAGAATGGAACGTGCCCTTGTTGATGGAAGAAGGAGGTGATTAATCAAGTGACAATAATGAGCAGCAGCAGATGTAGCAGCAATAGGAAGGAAAATAATATGATGTAGATGTCAGGCCAAGTCCAAAAAATGATGATCAGATAAGGTTTGGAGCTACCCCGCCACTCAGGAGATTACGTAGGAAAGCTCAGTTGGCAGCAAGATATAGGGAAAATGCTTTTATAAATAGTATGATGAATGTTGTTGAACCTTCTAGTTATAAGGAAGCAAATGAATGTAGTGAATGGAAAACAGCTATGGAATAGGGATATGAATCTATAATCAGAACCAACACTTGGGAGCTAGTTGAACTTCCTAAAGGGAAACAAACCATAGGCTATAAGTCGTTGTATAAACCCAAGATTAATGTAGATGGAAGCATAGATAAATTAAAAGCTAGATTGGTAGAAAAGGGGTATTCACAAAAAAGCGAGAGTCAGAAAACTAGAGTTTCTTGAAGAAAAGCGACCTATTCAAGGGAGAAACAATTAGATCAACCTCTAGGGAAATCAACCAAAGTTCGGAGCCTACACAAGGTTGGATGGTTTCCTCCATATAAAAGTCCCTCTCCATGAATTTGTCTGAGACCAGAAACCTATCAAGTGTACTGGAAATTTGGTTCTTACCACCTTGCTTATTATTCCAAGTGAATATGTCATTGTTGGTTAGAATGTTTGTTGCCTTTAGGGCTTGAGTAGAGTCTTTGAAGGGTTGAGCATCTGTATTTTGATAAAGGACCCCCCATCACTTTTCCTCCAATTCCTTGGTCATGTTGAAATCCACAGCGATGATGAGAAAATATTTTACGTAATTACTATGGATATTTAGAAGATCAACAAGGAATTGGTTCTTTTCCACCACTAAATGACGACTATATACTACATTGAGCACCCTATTTCCTTAGATCCAAGTGGATGGAACTAACTTTCTAATAGTCTAGGTGATGTGAGCCAATTCTCTATGTGGACTTCTTGATGGTTCCAAAGAATGGAAAGGCCGGCCACCATATCTTGTTGCTCTCATGATTCAACCTGGATTCCCTTCCAAAGGTACATGGATAGGGACTCCATTTTACTACTGAACACTTTGTTTCCTGAATAAAAACAACCCTGGGTTCATCCCTTTTAATCCTCTCTTTAACGAGCCTTTGCTTACACTTTTTATTCATGCCCTTAATATTGCAAGTGTCTATCTTCATTTAGAGTGAGGAGAAAGGTGCAAAAAAACTTATGATATCAAATTTACCTTAACAATATTGGCTAAGTACTTAACCACTTTTAGGTTTAGTTCTAGTCTCACTTTCCTTCCTCCACATTTCTCTTTTGATCCACATTTTGAACTCCATTTGGTACTGAGAATTGATGATCATGCCTCCATATTTTTGGTATTGGCATCTGAGATCTAGAGAGAGTTTTGGACTCTCAAAAGGGTTTGGTGAATCAAATTGACTTGATGATCAATGATTACCTTAGGATCATGGTGCTAGAGTTCCTTGAGGATTGCAAATAGGGCATGCATTTCTACATCCATCTCTTATTTTTCATCCATGTCTCCTATTGATTTGATGTACTAGGATACTCCAATATTTAAGGAGGGGAGGCAAGGATGTCCCACATTACCAATTTTTCTTCCTTTCGATCTGTTGCCTGAGCGGGAACCAATGGGTTGTGAATTTTTAGGTTCTTTTACTTTTAACCTAGGGGATATTTAGAGGTGCCCCAAAAAAAACATTGAAATGGAGGTTGAAGATGGTTATGGATTATCCTGTGGAGCTTCGAAATCTACCAGAGGTCTGATTTTTCTATTGGACTAAAGATGCTCCCTACTCTTGACATTGTTGTTTTGTTGGTTGAGGACTCGCTATGCTATAAGTAGAGGGTTTACTAGCATACAATCTTTGAACAAATTCCCATGTTCATGGCATCGCTTGCAATGAAATGGAATATGTTCATAATCCAACAACTAAATTATATCTTCGTCATGTAGGGAGATGATTATTGATTCTCGCAAGGGTTGAAAAATGCTCATATAAACATAGATCCTAACATAGGATATGTACTAACGTGTCTTGGTTATTTCTAAAGTCTCTATATATTAGCCAATGGTGTTCCCAATTCCTTCAAGGGTTTCCTCCTACCAATATTCTATTGGTTGAGAAAATAAGAAGATCTAGACCATGGTGGCCATAAATGTCTCATAATCTAGATTATATTTGGGCATCCAAAATTAGATTTATATCTTGATATTATTAAAAAAATATGGCCTATTCTCAAAAATCTAGTTATGGTCTTCTAAGGAGGAAAAAAACACAGTGAAGAAACCCTTGGCACCCAATTGCAATTCCACTTTGTCTTCGACTATCATTTGTTACAGATCCAAGTGACTAGGTCATTTTTGGAAGGCCAAAGACCTATGAACTTGAAGATCATTGCACAACCCCTCATGTATTGGACGTACTCCAAAATGGTATTCGATTTCACCTCATAACAAGGGTTTTGGAAAACTATTGGGAGGCACCAATTTTGACTTTTATTTTGCCAAGTTGCCCCAATGACTAGTTGTTTCCCTTGTTAAGTTGCATTGGAGTTGGGAGATCGACCTAAGTAGCGCGAATCTCTAGCCTTATCATGCCTAGATGCCAAATTTTTGTTGGAGGGGTTGGGGATCCACCCTCCCATGGAAGTAACCATGAGGGTCTGATTGCACGAAAAGATATTAAGATGTTAATGCATCATCTAACAGGAAATCAATGGGAAAAGAAAAAAAAATTGCAGAAGAAAGAAACCCTTGGCCAGCAAAATTCTAAACATTATTCAAATCCCCTCTCCATCACATCTTCGATCTCTTATCCCACTATGTGTCATAATCTTCTTATAAAAAGATGATTTCTAATTTAATTCTTTTCACCAAAATTTAATAATAATTTTTTGACATTTAATATACAAATATATTTAAAATTTCATTTAAAATTTCATAACTCTGACAAAATTAAATAGAAAATATATCCCAAAAAACAACCAAAAACATATAAAATTTAATCTGTACTACTAAATATTTACTAAATACTTTGGTTAATACAAAATATTTACGAAATCTAAACTGGGATATACACATACTCAAAATATATAACTTGAAGTGTTTGTTAAGTATATTCCCAAAATTAGAAAAGTGTACAATGAGTTATATGATCAACTTCGAGATACTTGGGCACTGAATCAAACAACCATGGTTTTTCCTACATGTCACCTTATGGAATTTTCCTTTTGATACAGCATCGAGATTCGTAAGTCCAGTGTGCTTTTCTACTTTTCTATTATTATAGATGGAGGAAAGGAAATTGGACAGGTGTGCATAACATGCAATTATGCCCTTGAGAAAGGTGAAGTACATTGTATTTTGTTGTCACTAAGATTTTGTGGTGGTGAGAGAATTACCAGGGATTTGATGTTGTTTGGGATACCTCCTATCCCATACTCTGGTTCTCTTGCAGGAGGAAAGGTGGTGGAATGGAGTTGAGAGAAGGGATGAAAGTTGAGGTACGCAGCAGTGAGGATGGATATGGTGGGGCCTGGTTCCAAGGAGTTATCCTCTCTGTCACCAAAGATGGTCAACGTTGTAAAATTCAATATGATAAGTTTGTGACGGATGATGGAAAACCGCTGGTGGAGGAGGAGGTGTGCCTGCACAGTCATGTGAGACCCATTCCACCCTTCAGACAGTTGCC
The DNA here is from genome assembly GCA_000404065.3 of Pinus taeda. Taxonomy (NCBI): domain Eukaryota; kingdom Viridiplantae; phylum Streptophyta; class Pinopsida; order Pinales; family Pinaceae; genus Pinus; species Pinus taeda. Next base: position 45,480 of record APFE030783192.1, read on the forward strand.
TCACCATTGTTCAGTGGGGGACGCAGTGGAAGCTTATGACACTGACTGCTGGTGGCGCGGCGTCATTATGAAACTGCTTTCGAACAGTGAGGAGGGGCTGTGGGTTGTCTACTTCCCCGACACTTTCACTCTCAAGGCATATCCCCGCTCAGACTTACGCCCTGCTCAAGAATGGCTCAGAGGAAAATGGATATTGGCCCCTCAGGTTCTACTGTTAAACCCATTTATTTTAATTGCAATTATTCATAGAAGGTTTGTAATCTGGTGTTGATTTTGAAAACAATTTGAACACTTCTGTTAGAGTAGGGCTTTTGTTGTATTCTGATAATGTTGGTGCTGATTTTGAAAACGATTTGAACAATTCTGTTAGAGTAGGGTTTTTGTTGTATTCTGATAATCTGGGTATTGCAGGAAAAAGGCCCAATCATAGAACAGGTAATTCGGTCTTTTACTCTCGACTATTCTGAAGAAACTCCTCCCATGGTAAAGGGAGAAGGAGATGGAAAGAAAAAGAGGCGAGCTGTTAAGTCCAATGCAGCTTCTCATGGCGGAATAGCTTCTGGCAGAAGGCAGAAGTTGAAGATAAGAAAGAAGTTAAAGATAACTGTCGACGCTGTGTCTCTGAGAGCAGCTGCACAAGGAAATTCAGAAGTTCAATAGACCTTTAACGGTTGTATTCTGACCACATTTAGATTTTGCTTTTCCAGGTTGGACAACTAAACATGTGTTATACTTCGGAGACAGCAAGATATCACTGGTCAGAAACCCTAACAACACCCCAGCTTTATGTGATTGTATAACCAGTGCTGTTCATATCTCCTGTCTGGCTAAACCAAGGAGATTCGAAACCCTGCGATATTTTAACGGAGATAGCCGTTTGGAGGGTTTGTTTTTTGAATTTGGAGACACCCGTTTGTCGGGTTTTGCTTTTTGAAACGGGAAACACCCGTTTGGAAAGCGCTGTTTGATTCACAATCCTAAATGTTAAAATGAACATGTATATTACTGTTTTAATATTAATATACTTAAGTTGTTTTTTGGGGATCAAAATGTGTTTCAAATTAAGGGCCCTGGTGTGCTCTGAACTATAGCCCATGGATTTTATGAATTCTATTATGTTGAGCATTATGATATAAATTTTATATTTTGAGTTTTCATTGTGTTTTATGAAAATAGAGTCTAATGATATATGAAGGTGTAAAATGTGAAAATGAGCAGTTTATTGTTTTCTAAATATTGGAGTCCATAAATTCGTGAACAAACCCAACTTTTCCAGTCATTCAGTGTTAATTTACTCGTGTTTAATAATTTTGAAAAGCTAAGGTCATCTTTAAAATGGAGTCTATTTTATTCACTGGTTTTTAGAATCAGAAAATAACTTTGTGATATTTTATTCACTGGTTTATAGAATCAGAAAATAAGTTTGTGAGTTTATGCTGTATTACAGCACTGCCACAAGTCACCGGTAGTGCCACATGAATCAGTCTAAGTGCCAACACGTATGACAGGCATGCACTCCTCGGACACATGCCAAATGATGGTGAATAATCGATGATTCTTGTTTGCAAATTGAATATCTTCCTTCCGCACCCTTGCCCTCGCATAATACAAGGTTCGACATCAGTTTATTTTTAATTCCTCGCGTTTATGAAGTGGTTTCCTTTATGAAGTTGAAGTTGAACTTAATAACTGTGTATCCTCGAGGTCGAGGTCCTCGCGTTTATGAAGTTGAAGTTGAACTTAATAACTGTGTATCCTACAGTTTCCTGGTTGGGGTTACTGTGTATGCTGGGACAAAGTAATAAACATATAAATATAAATGAATAGTATCCTACAGTTTCCTCGTTGGGTTGGGGGTTACTGTGTATCCTAGGGAGAGGGAGAGGTTTATAGTATCTTACAATTTCTTCGTTGGGTTGGGTTACCCTATATCCTATCGTTGGGTTGGGTTACCCTATATCCTAGGGACTAGAGGGAGAGGTTAATAGTATTTTACAATTTCCTTCCTAGGGAGAGGGAGAAGTTTATAGAATCTTACAATTTCTTAGTTGGGTAGGGTAAAGGGAGAGGGAGAAGTTCATAGTATCTTACAATTTTTTCGTTGGGTTGGGTTACCCTATATCCTAGGGAGAGGGGGAGAGGGGGAGGGGGAGAGGGAGAGGGAGAGGTTAATAGTATCCTACAATTTCTTTACAATTTCTTCGTTGGGTTGGGTTACTCTATATCCTTTTACAATTTCTTCGTTGGGTTGGGTTACCCTATATCCTAGGGAGAGGGTTGGGTTGGGTTACCCTATATCCTAGGGAGAGGGAGAGGTTAATAGTATCTTACAATTTCCTTCCTGTGGGTTGGGTTACCCTCCTTCCTGTGGGTTGGGTTACCCTGTATCCTAGGGAGAGGGAGAGGTTAATAGTATCCTACAATTTCCTATGTATTCTACAGTTTCCTGGTTGGGGTTGGGGTTACTGTGTATCCTAGGGATAGACAGTTTCCGGGTTGGGGTTGGGGTTGGGGTTACTGTGTATCCTAGGGATAGGGATAGGGGGAGAGGAAGAGGTTTATAGTATCCTACAATTTCCTGTGTGTATCAGTTCTTGGTTGGGGTTGGGGTTGGGGTTATTATGTATCCTGGTTGGGGTTGGGGTTACTGGGTGTTGGGTATTTTCTGTTAAATTCAAAAGCAAAATCACTGAACAAAGAGTGTATCCTAGGGAGAGGGGAAGAGGGAGACGTTTATAGTATCCTACAATTTCCTGTGTATCTTACAGTTTCTTGGTTGGGGTTGGGGTTATTGTGTGTTGGGTATTTTCTGCTAAATTCCAAAACAAAATCACTGAACAAAGAGTAATACTCTGTTTTTGCCACAGGATCTTAACACAGCAGCGAAACTATAATTGATTTCTACGAAGAAAGATATTTTCTCACACATAAAAACACTTTGTATTCATTAATAAACTGCCTGATACAAACTTCATCCTCTTAACAGAGGGATTTACCAAGAACTTAAAAAAATTACTCTGCCTCCTTTTGAAAAGATTTACACTGCTGTGTGTAAATTTTTCATTTACATTCACTGCTGTAAATAAATAAAAAAATTCTTACAGCAGTTTTACATTCATATCTGTTGAGCATTCCCTTTCTCCCTACTCACGCTGCTTTGTTTACATTGCATTTCCCTTTTTAACAAAATTACATTCACGCTCTGCTCTGTTTTTGCTTCGCACTGCTGTGCGTTTCTTCTCTTGTATTTCATTACACAACTCAAAAAAAATACATTACATATGCAATAATAAAAAAACTTACATGCGTTTTCTATGTCAAAAACAATAAAATTAAAAGTATTTTACCTATATTCTACGAACCGAAGTAAATACCATTAATTATTTTATTGAAGTAAACCGCGGTCAAACCCAAAACTTCACGTAATGTTCATGTGTAGGCGTGAACATCAACTTTGGCTTAAACCAACGGTGGTCAGCCTTCCTTCCAATCGAATGGTTCGGAACAATATCGCACGCCCCTTATTTGCTGAACGTTATGCTCCGGGAAAAAAGTGGTTTTGAAAATGTACATGAGCCACGTGTCGAAAGGTGTACAGTATCGGAGCCCCTCCGTAGAATACCACCTTTCAATGAAAAGCGGTGCGATAAGGTTTGGTGGTTTTGTGAATTAAATGTAGCACAGCAAGTTGAAATTATATTTTCAACACTCCCCTTTAATTTCAACTGCTGGGTTATCAATCATACCCGAACATTTCCTCAAAATTTCAAAACTTTTATGGTCCAATGGCTTGGTCAGAATTTCTGCTACCTGCTCCTGAGTCCTGCAATGTTGTAAAACAATTCTCCATTGTTTACCAATTCCCTAATGTAGTGAAATTTTGTGTCAATGTGTTTTGTTCTCTTGTGAAACACAGAATTCTTGGATAATGCAATACCTAAGCTATTGTCACAAAAAATCACATTTCCTTTTGCTTTCTCTTGGCATAAACTTCTTAACATCTTTCTCATCCAAACTGCTTGACATGCTGCTGCTGTAGCTACCACATATTCAGCCTCTGCTGTAGACAACGCTACAATAGGCTGTTTCTTAGAAGCCCATGAAATAACCCCTGAATCCATGTGAAAAATACAACTGGATGTGCTTTTCCGATCATATACACTTCTGGCCCAATCACTATCAGTGTATCCGATTAAATCTGAACATTCTGAAGTATTATATAAAATGCCAAACCTTTTAATACCTTTAACATACCTCAGAATTCTTTTCGCTGCCTGCCAATGTGCTTCTTTTGGCCTCTCCATGAATCTAGAAATTAAACTAACAGCATGCATTATATCCGGCCTAGTTGCAGTCAAATACATAAGGCTGCCAACTATGCTCTTGTACAAACTAGGATCAAAATCCTTGCTGCTGTCCTCTTTACTGAGTTTTAATCCCATCACCGTGGGAGTGATTGCTGCCTTGTTGTCCTACATATTAAATCTTTCCAATATTTCATTAGCATATTTCTCTTGTGAGATAAAAATCCCATTTTCACTTTGTTCTACTTCTATTCCTAAGAAGTATCTCAGCAAACCCATGTCAGTCATCTCAAATTCCTCTGTCATGATTGCTTTGAAATTCTCAATAAGATAATCATCATTACTTATGAAAATAACATCATCAACATATAATACAACAATTAGAATTTTATCATCTTTTTCTTTGATGTAGAGGGTGGGTTCTCCCTCACACTTTTCAAATCCATTTTCCAGTAGATAGGAATCTATCCTATTGTACCACGCTCTTGGTGCTTGCTTCAGCCCATAAAGAGCTTTCTTCAATCTACACACTTTGTGCTCTTGGCCTTTCTTTTCATAGCCTGGAGGTTGTTTATTGTAAACCTCTTCCATTAACACTCCATTTAGGAATGTTGACTTCACATCCATTTGGTAAACTGTCCACTTGTTTTGTGTTGCTATGGACACCACTGCTCTCACGGTTTCCATTCTAGCAACCGGTGCGAAAGTTTCCTCATAGTCTCTCCCATACTGCTGCTTATACCCTTTGACAACAAGTCTTGCCTTGTGTCTTTGTATTTTGCCTTCAGCATTACTCTTGGTCTTGTAAACCCATTTAACTCCAATGACTTCTTTTCCTTTTGGTAGCTCAACCAAATCCCATGTCTTGTTTCTTTCTATGGCATTGATCTCCTCATCCATAGCTTCTATCCATTTCCTATCCTTAATATCATCTTCGAAATGAATAGGATCTTCAACATGACAATATAGAAAAAACAAAGAATTCATACCTTCATTTACTGCCTCTTGTTCATAAATATCACTTAAATTTATGAACTTCTTACCTCTTTCATTTGGTGTACAAGTGCTTGAAGATGCACTTGAATTTCCTCCTTATGGTGTGCTTGGAGAAGCACTTTCATTTCTCCTCAAGGGTGTCTCTTGCTGTCCTTGTGTTGGCACTGCTGTTTGGGGATATATTTCAGCCATCTCCTCATTATCTTTATCATGAGACAAACAGTTTTTAACATTCATTGTTTTCTCTATGCTTCCATCCCAAGCTTCCTCCTCAATGAATTGAACATCTCTGCTCACAAAAAACTTCTTGGTAGATGGAATATACAACTTGTAAGCTTTGGATTCCTCACTGTATCCAATGAAAATACATTTCTCCCCTTTGTTGTCCAACTTCCTCCTTAGCTGATCTGGAATGTGTGCATAAGCCACACATCCAAAAACTTTCATGTGGGTGACTTCTTGCTTTCTCCCACTCCATGCTTCTTCTGGCACTCTGTTCATCACTGCTTTTGTAGGACATCTATTCAAAATGTACGCTGTACAATGTACAACTTCATCCCAATAATCATTTGGCAAATGCTTTGCCTTCAACATACTCCTCGCCATATCCAAGATTGTCCTATTCTTCCTTTCAGCTACTCCATTTTGCTGCGGAGTGTACCTAGTGGTAAACTGTTTGTGAATTCCATTTTCTCTACAAAAACGTAGAAATTCTTTGGAGATATACTCACCTCCTCTATCAGTTCTTAGAACTTTGATATGCAACCCACTTTGGTTTTCTACAAGTGCTTTGAAATTTCGAAATTTTTCAAACACTTCACTTTTGTTCTTCATGAAATAAACCCAAGTTTTTCTAGTAAAATCATTAATGAATGTTAGAAAATATTGGTTGCCTTCTAGTGATAGAGTTTGCATCGGTCCACATAAATCAGAGTGGACAATCTCTATGGGTGCTTTTTCCCTTACGCTTTTCCCTGATGGAAAACTTTCTCTGTGTTGTTTCCCTAAGATACAACCTTCACAAAGGCTGTCCAGTTTCTCTATCAATGGTAATCCTCTTACCATTCCTTTTCTACTCAACAAGTTAAGACCTTCAAAGTTGAGATGTCCAAATCCCAAGTGCCACAACCAATTTTCATCCTTTGGTACGCTTTGGAAAGCCTCTTGTGTCACTGCTGCAATTTCTACCCGATCTTTCAAAACTACTTTTATCTTGAGAGGGAACATCCTGTTCCTTGTCATGTTCACTTCAGCAATACATCTTTTGTTGGGTGCTCTATCCATGATAGTGCATACATCATTCACAAAGAAAACATTGTACCCTTTTTGAACAAGCTAACCAATACTCAAGAGGTTACATTTCATTCCAGGAACATAATAAACATCTGCTATGGTTTTCTTTTCACCTTTCTTTGTAAATATTTTAACTTCTCATTTTCCCATAACATAAATTTTTCTATCAGTCCCAAGTGTGACTTGTGACTTCACATTCTGATCTAACTTTAAAAACAGGGCTATGTTTCCTATCATATGGTTGCTGCAACCGGAGTCTAGAAACCATATATTATCACTCTTTGCTTCAGCCATATTACAAGCTATCAACACATTATCTTGGCTGATATTTTCTCTAGTGATATTTGCACTAGATTTATTATTCATATCATGTTGCATCTTCCTACATTCATTGGCATAATGCCCATATTTTTTACAATAATAACATTGGACATTGGATTTATCATACCTTTGTCCTTGAGCATGATGTTGTCCACTTTGTTGACTGCTGCCTTGGCCTTGGTTCTGACTTGGATTGCTACCTCTTCCTTGAACATTTGATTGACTGTTTCTTCCACCTCTGTTTTGGCTTCTGCCTCTTCCTCTCTTGTTTCCTCTGCCTTGACCTATTCCTCTTCCAAAGAACATCTGGGTCTTGAAGACTTGCTCTAGAGATGAGTTTTCATTTCTACTCAACCTCTACTCATGTGTTATTAGTGATGGCTGTAGCTCATCAACTGAGAAGTTTGAGAGATCCTCTATCTCTTCTGTGGTGGTGACAATCACATCAAACTTTGAGGGTAGGATCCTCAATAGTTTCTCCACAATCCTCCTCTCTTCAAGAATTTCTCCATGAGTCCTTATCTGTGTGACCAGACCAATTACATGTGTGAAGAATGAGTCAATATTGTCTGACTCCTTCATGCAAAGATTCTCAAAATCTCTCCTCAGCAACTATAGTTTTGTTGTCTTCACTTTCTCCATGCCTTGATAGGATGTCTTGAGAGTTTTCCATGCTTCTTTGGATGTCTTGGCTGCTGCTATCCTTGGAAACACACTCTCATGCACTGCTTGATACAAAAATATGAGAGCTTTTGAATCCTTCTTCCTATTGCTCTTCAACAGATCTTTCTCTACCTGAGTTAATATGTTAAACTCATTTTCACCTGCTGGTTCTTCAAACCCATATTCAACAAATTCCCATAGATCTTGTGAGGAAAACAGGGCTATCATGGTTATTGCCCAATAGTCATAGTTTTTCCCGTTAAACTGTGGGAGCTGAGTATTAAACATACCCATGCTAGTGCTTGTGTTGGTGCTGGAGCCAGCCATTCTTGCACTCTAGACTATGCTTCAAATACCTTGGATCTTTCTTGACTGAGTCTTCACTCTGCTGAGAAGTTGCTGCAACAAGAATCCTTCCTTCAGCTTCTTTGACACCTTCAAAGAGCCTGGACAAGCTCTGATACCACTGTTGGGTATTTTCTGCTAAATTCCAAAACAAAATCACTGAACAGAGAGTAGTACTATGTTTTGCCACAAGATCTTAACACAGGGAAGCTATAATTGATTTTTTAGAAGACAAATATTTTCTCACACATAAAAACACTTTGTATTTATTAATAAACTGTCTAACACAAACTTCATCCTCTTAACAGAGGGATTCACCAAGAACTTAAAAAAAATTACTCTGTCTCCTTTTGAAAAGATTTACACTGCTGTGTGTAAATTTTTCATTTACATTTACTGTTGTAAATAAAAAAAATTCTTACATATGTTGTTGCAGTTTTACATTCATATTCAATAAAAAAAACATTACATTCAGGCTCTGCGGAGCATTCCCTTTCTCCCTACTCACACTGCTTCATTTACATTGCATTTCCCTTTTTAACAAAATTACATTCGCCCTCTGCTCTGTTTTTGCTTCACACTGTTGTGCGTTTCTTCCCTTGCATTTCATTACACAACTCAAAAAAAAATACATTACATATGCAATAATAAAAAAAACTTACATGCGTTTTCTATGCCATACTTCTCGTACATGATAAAAAACAATAAAATTAAAAGTCTTTTACCTATACCATTAATTATTTTACAAATGGCGTTCAAACCCAAAACTTCATGTAATGTTCATGTGTAGGCCTGAACATCAACTTTGGCTTAAATCAACGGTGGTCAGCCTTCCTTCCTGTCGAACGGTTCGGAACAATATCGCACGCCCCTTATTTGTTGAACGTTATGCTCTGGGAAAAGAGTGGTTTTAAAAAAGTAGATGAGCCATGTGTTGAAAGGTGTACAGTATCGGAACCCCTCCGGAGAATACCACCTTTCAATGAAAAGCGGTGCGATAAGGTTTGGTGGTTTTCTGAATTGAATGCAACACGGCAAGTTGAAATTATATTTTCAACATTGTATATCCTAGGGAGAGGGAGAGGTTTATAGTATCCTACAATTTCCTATGTATCCTATAGTTTCTTGGTTGGGGTTGGGGTTAATGTGTATCCTAGGGAGAGGGAGAGGTTTATAGTATCCTACAACTTCCTGTGTATCCTACATTTTCCTAGTTGGGGTTGGGGTTACTATGTATCCTAGGGAGAGGGAGAGGTTTATAGTATCCTACAATTTCTTGTGTATCCTACAGTTTCCTGGTTGGGGTTGGGGTTACTGTGTATCCTAGAGAGAGGGAGAGGTTTATAGTATCCTACAATTTCCTGTGTATCCTACAGTTTCCTGGTTGGGGTTGGGGTTATTGTGTATCCTAGGGAGAGGGAGAGAGAAAGGATTATAACAAATATATGAAGTTGATAATTGGGACAAAGTAATAAACATATAAATATAAATAAATAACATATATATAACTGTGTATCCTTGTTCAAGTAAAAACAATCATAACATTATATATATATATATATGATATATATATATTATTTTGTTACCTTGTTCCAAGTTGAAGGTTGATAATTGGAACAAAGTAATAAAATATATTAGTTGATATAAGTGATAAATATGAAATAAAAATAAAAATAAATAACAAATAATAATGAAGAGATAATTGGGGACAAAAGTAATAAATAACTAGAAGTTGATAAAATATATAGAAGTTGATAATGGGACAAAGTAACTAAACATAAAAGTATATAATAAATAACAAATATAGAAAAAAAGTAATATATATATAAAGTATTTTTTATAATTATATACTTTTCTATATTGTTATTTATTATTATTTTATGTTTAATTACTTTGGTCCCCAATTATGAAGTTGATAAGTGGGGACAAATTAATACAACATAAAAATATAAAAATAAAAATATAGAAAAAAGAAATATATTATATATATATTATATATATAATAATATATATATATAATATTATATATAATTTTAGGCGGTTTGTTTGATAATCACATCAAAATTGTTTCGAATCAACAAGTATGGTTCATCGTCAAGTCTGATAATCATATCAAAATAATCAATAAGTGTGGTTCATCGTCGGGTCAAGATGAACACTAATTCTTCATCTTGTCCTAGCCATGAACCACACATGTTGGTTAGAAACGGTCAACAAAATTTATAAATTTTGATGTGATTATGGCCAAAAACCTGTTGGCTATGATTCTTCATCTTGTACTGAAGAGTTCGAAACGGTCTACAAATAAATTCTGATGTGATTATCGTTGAAAACCAGTTTTAAAAATTTGTCATCTTATCTTGACGATGAATCACACTTGTTGATTCGAAACAGTAGACAAATAAAGTCTGATGTGATTATCACCAAAAACTTGTCTTAAAAATTAATTTGATATGTAATTATCACCGAAAACTTGTCTTAAAAATTAGTTTGATATATAATTATCACGGAAAACTTGTCTTTTTAAAAATTTGTCATCTTATCTTGACGATGAATCACACTTGTTGATTCGAAACAGTAGACAAATAAAGTCTGATGTGATTATCACCAAAGACTTGTCTTAAAAATTAATTTGATATGTAATTATCACCGAAAACTTGTCTTAAAAATTAGTTTGATATATAATTATCACGGAAAACTTGTCTTAAAAATTAATTTAATATGGATCAAAAACCTGTTTTAAAAATTAATTTAATCTAATTTAATATAAATCACAAAAGCTTCAATTCTATAACATATACCCAACCAAAAACATACCACCAAAAACCTTTCTTAAAAAAATGGTTTGATATATAACATATATCCAACCGAAAACCTGTCTTTAAATTTTTTTTGATATATAACATATATCCAACCAAAAAACTGTCTTTAAATTTTTTTGATATATAACATATATCCGACCAAAAACCTATCTTAAAAATTTGTTCGATAAGCCTCAATTCTATAACATATATGCAATATCATAATGGAAGAACTGAGGTACCCAAATATATGTTGAACACGTAAGTATTAAAAATAGAAATAAAAATAGGTGTGGTATCGAATATGAAGTGGGCCACATTATATAAGCTGGGCCGCGTAAATATTAACCAGTTCTATTTATCTTAATACAAATAAAAATAGCTGCGTTATCCAAAATGAAGTGGGCCACATGAGTAAGTACTAGCCGAAAAAAAAGATGTCTGGTATATTCACCAATTTGGATTTTTTTAGTTATTTTTAAGTCCGGGTTTAAAAAGAAGGATTAAATATATTACAATTTACATTTGGTGTTAGATGTATTTTTAAGTCGGGGCCACATAAATAATATTTCAACCCATTAGAGATTTTTTGATTTATTTTTAAGTACGGGTTTAAAAAGAAGGATTAAATATATTAACCAATATAGATTTTTATTAAAATTTCAGGCCAACATAAATATTAATTCAAACCCATCAGATTTTTTTTAAGATTATTTTTAAGTCGGGGGCCTAATGTTAGATTTTTATATATTTATTTTTAAGTCTGGGTTTAAAAGAGGGATTGAATATTAATTAACTTACATTTATTTTAAGTGGGGGCTTAGAAATTTTTAGATTCAGGGTTTAAAAAAAAGATTAGATTTGGTTTTAAAAGAGGTTTGTACTCAAAAGAGAGATTAAACTTGGTTTTAAAAGAGGTTTGTATCCTAAGAGATTTTCTTCAAGGAGGTTTGTACCTCAAGAGATTTTTTCTTTTAAGGCTTGGTGACTTAGTGGTTCAGGGATTTAAAAAAAAAATTAGATTAGCTTAATAATTAATTATAATATATTAATTTGATATTGAATTTAATCGATTCTGGAATGCCTTGGTAAATGAGATGGGTATAAAGAAATTTTTAGTTAGCTAAATAAATTAAAAATATAATTGTAATGTTAAATTTTATTTGATTGAATAGAGATAAAATATTTTAAATAATATTATAACAAAATTTTTGTTTTTTGTTTTTTTGTTTTTTTGTTTTTGTGTAATTTTACTGAGTCAAAATATTTACATATTGCTCTGCTCCTGCCCAAAAGTTTTCTTTCTCTGTGAGCGAACTCCTCCTTCGGCTCTTGGGGACTCCTACTCCCGAGGCTTTTAGCCCTCACCTGGCTCATGATGGCTCAAGCTGAGCCTCCTCCTGAGGGTGCTTCGATCCCTATCCCATATGCAGGAACTTCAACACAGTTAGGATAAAATGTGGAAGCCTTCACTACACTGCTCTCTTCCTTGGGACCATCTCGTCCTAGACCATCCATATCAAAGTTTGTTAAGAAGATTGATGAAATGTCTAAAATAAACCTTCCTGTTGCTCTTCCTCGCCACACAGCTCTGTCTCTCTCTCAGTGAGGTTTGGTGGGATAGTTCACTAGTCTCTAGCCCTCTCCCCGTTCGGTCCTCAAATGGGTAGAAAGAAATTGGGACTCATCTATCACAGGGAAGATCTCCATCAGGTTATGTGGAAGAGGATACTTTACCTTCCACTTTGAAACGAAAGAGGACAGAGACTTAATATCTAGAAACGGGTCATATTTCATGGATTCAAGAGGGCTTTATCTCAATAGATGGACTCCGGACTTCGATCGAGAGCTATATGTGCCAAACGCAGTGCTAGTATGCGTGAGACTCCCCCATCTTCCTCTTTAGTATTGACAGAAGTAAGCCAATGGAAAACATGCATGCCTGCGTGAGAATATATGTTGAAGTAGATCTAGGGAAAGGACTTTTGGAACCAGTCAAGATCAAAGTGGATAACTAGGTTCACATCCAATATCTAGACTACGAACACATACCATTCAAATGTAAGGTATGTCATGAATATGGTCATTTTGCAAATTGATGTACTAAAAATCAGGAAACATAAGAAATAGAAAACCAAGAACCAAAATGGGATCAAGTCAATAAGAAAAAGTAAGCAACCAAACCCAAAACCTCTTTTGTTTCTTATCTTCCTCACTCTTCATCTCCCTTCCCCCCTTCCTCGTCCCTCACCCCCCTTTCCCCCCATCCTTCCCTCCCATGTATATTTCACCTCAAGAGCCCCCTGTCCCTCAACTTCCCTCCCTCTGTCTTATATCCCTCCCCTCGTATCAAATCTATTTGTCTCTAATCCATTTGC
>APFE030783201.1:7374-42206 GCA_000404065.3 Pinus taeda
TATTTAATATGAAGATGTCAGAAGGTGGATCTGTTGCAGACCATTTAAATGATTTTAATACTATTACAAGTTAGTTAAGTTCTGTAGGGGTAAACTTTGATGATGAAGTTAGAGCTCTGTTATTCTTTTGCTCATTGCCAGAAAGTTGGAATGGTTTAGTAATGGCCATTAGTAACTCTGTTTCTGGATATAGTACTTTGAAGTTTGATGATGTTGTCGGTGCTATCCTTGGCAAGGAAATGTGATGGAAAAGCTCTGGTGAGACATTGGGTAATGCTTTGAGTGCAGAATCTAGGGGAAGAAAAATGGAAAGAGGAAAGATCTCAGGATATCGCAGTAAATAAAGGAAAGGCATATCCAAGTCCAGCTCAGGGATAGTGTGCTAGAAATGCTGAAAGAAAGGACACCTAAAGAAATACTGTAGATCTCGGAAGGGAAAAGAATGAGATGCACAACAAGAAAACAATCATGAAGCAAATGTGATAGGTGAGGTGTTATAAGATGCTTTGATTCTTTCTTTCTAGAATATTACTGATTCCTGGGTGGTAGATTCAGGGGCGTCATTCCATGCAACACCTGATAAGAAATATTTTCATGACTATGTTTAAGGAGATTTTGGACAAGTCCATTTGGGTGATGATAAACCCTGTTAATTGTTGGAATGGTAAGGTTCTTGTAAAACAGCAGAATGGAAACCAATGGCTACTAAAGGAGGTAAGGCATGTTCCAGATTTGAAGAAAAATTTGATTTCAACAGGGCAGTTAGGTGGTGAAGGTTGTGTGACGACTTTCACAGATGAATCTTGGAAGGTCACCAAAGGAGCCCTAGTAATAGCAAGAGGCGAAAAGGTTGGTACATTGTATTAATGCAATGGTATTTCTAACTCTGTAATGCTTTAACTTCTAAAGGAGTAGATGCAGCATTATGGCATCATAGGCTCGGACACATGAGTGAGAAGGGGATGAAGATTCTTCATTCAAGGAATTTGTTGCCAATTTTGAAGAATGTTGATTTGGACTTTTGTGAGAATTGCATTTATGGAAAAAATAGAAGAGAGTCAGATTTCTGAGAGTTGGGAAAGAAAATAAGAGCAAAAAATTAGAGCTTGTGCATATAGATGTATGGGGACTTGCTCAGGTATCATCTCTCGGTGGCTCTCGTTATTATGTTACTTTTATTGATGATGCAACTAGAAAAAAATGGATTTATTGTATTAAGAATAAATCTGATGTATTTGATACTTTCAAGAAATGGAAAGCTTTGGTTGAGATTGAGATAGGAAAGAAATTGAAGTGTCTTAGATCAAACAATGGAGGTGAATATTGCAGCAAAGAGTTTGATATGTACTGTTCAGAGCATGGAATTCGCAGACAGAAGATATTTCCAAGAACACCACAAGAAAATGGTGTGTTAGAAAGGATGAATAAAACAATCATGGAGCGTGCAAGGTGCATGATATTGCATGCAAGATTGCCTTTACAGTTTTGGGCGGATGCTATAGATACTGTTGTTTATCTAATAAACAGAGGGCCTTCAAGTTCCTTGGATGATGGTGTTCCAAAGGAAACATGGAGAGGTAAAAAGGTAAACTACTCTTTTTTAAAGCCTTTTGGTTGTGAGGCCTTTGTCCATATTAATAAAGAAAATAGAACAAAGCTTGAGGCAAAGTCAAAGAAATGTACCTTTATTGGAAATGGTGTTAATGATTTTGGTTATCATTTATATGATTACGAAAATCACAAAATCATTAAGAGCGGAGATGTAATATTCAATGAAAAGGTCTTGTATAAGAATTAGTTGCAGGAAAAGAAACAGGAAAAAGAAAACAAGGAATACGCAGTTCTTGATGAGCTCACTGAAAAAGTAAAGGTGCCTGAAAATAATAATAACCAACAACCACAACAAAAGAAACCACCACAACAGCAACAGACACCCCAAACACCTGAAAGTGGTGTTAGAATATCTACCAGGATAAGTATACCCCCTGAACAATACTCTCCTTCATTATATTATTTATTGTTGACTGATTCTAGTGAACCCGAATGTTATGAACAAGCAATGCAGGTTGAAAGCAGGAAGAAGTGGAAGCTAGCCATGGAAGAAGAGATGGACTCCTTAATGCATAACCAGATTTGGGACTTTGTCAGGTTGCCTGCAGGTAAAACTACATTGCAAAATAAATGGATTTACAGGCTAAAGGAAGAAGATGGAGGAAAACAGAGGTACAAAGCTAAACATGTGGTGAAGGGTTTTGCACAGAAGAAAGGTATTGATTTTGATGAAATATTTTATCCTGTTGTTAAAATGACTTCAATCAGAACTATTTTAAGTCTAGTAGCAGTTGAATATTTGCATCTTGAGCAGTTAGATGTAAAGACAACTTTTCTCCATGGATATTTGGAAGAAGAGATATATATGCAGCAGCCACAAGGATATGAGGTGAAAGGGAAGGAGAAACTAGTGTGCAGGTTGAAGAAGAGCTTGTATGGCTTAAATCAGGCTCCAAGGCAGTGGTATCTAAAATTTGACAAGTTTATGTCTGAACATGGTTATACTAGATGTTACTCTGATCATTGTGTTTATCTAAAAAAGCAAAATGATGGTAGCTATATTATATTGTTATTGTATGTGGATGACATTCTTGTTGTAGGGTCTAACATGCAAGAAATAAATGTGCTCAAAAGAAAATTGGCAAATTCATTTGCAATGAAGTATTTGGGAGCTGCAAAACAAATCCTTGGTATGAGAATAACTAGAGACAGGAAAAATAGAAAATTAACATTGTCTCAGAATGAGTACATACAAAAGATGTTGAAAAGATTTAATATGCACAATGCAAAACTAGTTAGTACACCTTTTGCTATCCATTTCAAACTTAGTAAGGAAATGTGCCGGAAGACCCAAGAAGACATGGATTATATGTCTAAACTTTCATATGCATCAGCAGTTGGAAGCTTAATGTATGCAATGGTCTGGAAAAGGCCTGATATTGCACATGCAGTGGGAGTTGTAAGCAGGTACATGAACAATCCAGGAAAGGAACATTGGATGGAAGTAAAATGGATTCTCAGATATCTGAAAGGTACCACAGATCAAGCATTATGCTTTGGTGGTTCAAACATTTCACTACAGGGATATGTTGATGCAGATATGGCAGGTGACAGGGATAACAGGAGAAGCACTACAGGATATGTATTCACTGTTGGTGGAACAACTGTCAGTTGGGTTTCAAAAATCCAAAGTGTTGTTGCGCTTTCAACAACAGAAGCAGAGTATGTTGCTGCTACAGAGGCTAGTAAAGAAATGATTTGGTTACAAATATTTATGGGTGAATTGGGTAAGGAGCATGATATGGGCACGCTATACAGTGATAGCCAAAGTGCCATTCATCTTGCAAAGAACTTAGCATTTCCATCTAGGACTAAACACATACAACTCAACTACCATTTCATACGATCAATGTTGGAAGATGGAGAGTTGAAGCTAGAAAAGATGCACACTAGCCAGAATCCTACAAATATGCTAACAAAAGTTGTAACCAGGGAGAAACTGAGAATATGCTCAGTTTCAATTGGTCTTCAAGCATGATGAAGAAGATGAGAAACAACCAGGTCCAAAGAGGAGTCACTGTCCAACAAATGAAGCAGCGGTGGAGTTAATATAATCAGTCTCCAAGTGGGAGATTGTTGGGTGTGGAGACTGATTATATTCTATATTCAAAGGTCTTGCCACATTAGACCCCAGTTCGAAAAGGGGCGGCCACGCCGCCCGTAAAATATTCGCTGCAGGGGGGTCCAGGGGGGGCGACTACGACCTTTGGGGAGCCCCCCCCCCCCTGGCAGGGGGTTTTGGGGTAGCGCCCCCGAAGCTAAGAATAGATGTAAAATTGCCTTGTAAAAGTATAGTAATTTATATTCAATATGGGTCGTTCATTAGGCAGAGATCTGACAGTAGAAGTTATGTTTAATTTAGGGTTTTTTGCCCAAGAAGGAAACCCCTCACTATATATGAGGGAATTGTATTGCGTCTATGTAGATCTGTATTTTGAGTGAGAAAGAGAGAGGAGATTGAGAGCGAAGAGGGTGTTACAACAAATCTATTGTAGGTTGTATCTCTTCAGTTTGCTGGATAATATAAAAGGAAGGACTGGTTGTTTCTCCATGGACATAGCCCAAACTGGTTGAACCACGTATATCTATGTCTCTCTTGTTTTATGCGTTTTCTATGTTTATATTTTTGCAATATTTTAGGTGTTCCATTGCTCCATAATATATAATTTTCTAACACAACATATCATTTCTTCGTCTTGGTTCATACTACTTTTCTCCATTCTCATCAACATAAAGTTTTGACTCATCACTGTTGGGTTGTGTTATATTCTTTCCACAACTAGCCCACGTAGTTAACCAGGGGGTTAGAGTGGGGGAGGAGCCCCCCCTTTCGTTGTGCCGATTGTGTAGTGGGGGGGTCACAGGGGGTTTGGGCAGACCCACCTATGGTTTTGTGCATGATTTTTGCACATGGTTTTGGACGTGGTTTTCGGTCCATGGTTTTGGATGCGATGGTGTTTCGGTCCATGGTATTGGATGCTTTGGCATGTATAAATACGTATTGTAACAATCACATATATCTTATGGTGCCTTATATCAATATACCAATCTTCCTTCCTTATTTCAAAGGAAAGATATCTCATTGTAGGTGATGTGATACTCAACACAATTAATAATTTCTTCATAATAATTCATAGGCCCTGTTATGTTGTACAACAACCCCCATTTGATAGAATCCTTTAGATAACAAATGGGGACCCTTTACAAAACAAAAAATCCAAAACCGCGCTCCAAAGATTAAATCACATTTCACATTTCGCAAAAGTCTTGTGTGCAGTAGTTAACATTACCAATTGAAGTATCACCGATTTGAGATACACGCAAAATCTACGAATATTCCTTTCCGGTCAAATCAGGTCAAACTTTTCGCATCGCAAAAAAGCAATAAAACATGTTTAAAACCTTCCTTTACATATTCCGATATCATGGTGCACCTGACAAATGAATTAATTGAAATATCAAAATCTGTTCACATCTGTCATATTGCGATATCACAAATCACAGAATCAAAAAACTGGAAATCAAACATATCATGAGACAATGTGAATAGTCGATTTATGATCAAATATGGACCCACTAACACATCATTAAAGTGATATTTCACATATTAAGGGTGGTACGTTAACAGGTTTTAATGACCTGTTCTGAAAAGACCGTTAGCATAATGTGAGTTAACCTGAATCTTACGCGGATATCATTTCAGATTATGGATATTTACAATTCCCTGGATCAACAAATTGAATATCTTCTCACCAGATGCATTTATGTGTTTTCAATTTCATTAATTTGAATAATGTCTTTATATTTGCATGTCGTTATACTCCTATTTCTCATTCTCTACAATATCACTCTCATCTTCTTTATGGTGACAGGACTGTAACAAAGACTCAATGACTCGACTGAATAATCAGATGAATAAGGGAAAGGGAACACAGTCTATAGTTGAAGATGTACTGGAGTCATCACCTTTTTTTCTGATACAACTTGTATACCAGAGTGTGGTACCGACTCCTGCAAAACTTTTTATGGCCTATTCGAGAGGTAAATATAGAAGGAAGCCATGATAGATGATATGCAATCTTCAAATGCTTCTTATCCTGTAGTTGCATGCTCTGTCTTACATAAGATAGAAGCTATACCCAAATTATTACCCTATGTTGATATGGTCAAATTGATTATTGAAAATGTGAATATTAAGGACAGAGAATGGGTGACCTCAAGGCAAGTAGTCATTGGCTCCTTTAAACCAAAGGATATCAGAAGAATGTATCATTTACCTCCACCTCATAAGGTTTATGATAAAAAATTTGTGGAGAAATTTTCTTCCAAAAATGAAGAACCTTCCGAAGCTCTAAAACAGTGGAGGGAAAATCCGAGCAAGAACAAGATGTATAGAAATGGTATGTATTCAATAGCCTCTCTCGCCACTCCTTATTTATACATTGCGTCTATGGTATGTAGGTTATTTGGGTACACAGATGCTACCAAGTTTTTAGTGGAATGGGTGCCTCTCATTGATGCTGCTTCTAATGCTATAGTCATGGATTGGGCCACAATTTTGCCAAATAATTTAGCCCATCATATCATTTAATATAGAAGGAATCATTATGTTACTACAAGAACCATTCCTCCATTTTATATGTCTACCTATGCCATGGATGCTGTATGTTTCAGTTTTCATTTTCAAATTATGGGATGGAAGTGGACTCTTCAAGATCCCATACCAATCCATGTGTATCATAAAGCTCTTTGGAAATATTGTTTCAATGAACATTTAGATCAGATTTGTCAAGGGGTGATGCTCCCTATTTATCAGACTATATTTGACAAGAAAGCCCCAAGGTTATCAGAAGAAGCCAACGCTGATATTCAACCTGTGGCAAGATGGTTTGGAGAAGAATTGCTTACATATATCAGAGTTTTCGGAATTACTCTCCGCCACATGTACTTCCGTGGTATGTCCCTCATAAAGTGTTATATATAGAGATTTCATATCAGATAGTTACCAAAGGTGTAACCAAATCTCTCAAAGAGTCGAAAAAAATATCTAGCCCACTTTCCCACTTCGGTGTGGTGTTTATTGCTTAAATGATTTCAAACATGCACAAGTTGAAGTCAAACACATTCACAGTTTGAATCTTGTTGATTTTAGAGAAAGGAAATATGACCTTGTCAAGGTTGTGTATGATTTTACCATGACTATTAAGGTCAAGGCATTTGTTCATGAGGATGATGATTTTGACGGTATTTTTCTAGGAGTTGAACAATTTTCATAGTTTCAAAGTTTAGCTTCCCTCCGACAAAATCCAGATGAATTAGCAGAATTTAAAGAATAAAAACATCAAAGGTTAACACATGTGCCTTTGAATCTTCTTAAAATAATCCCACAAGAATCTCAGGAAGAAAGGTTATCTACTAATGGCTCAGAAGAGAATGAAAATAAAGCATCCAATGATGTTGAATCACAAAAAGACTCTGTTATAGGGGAAGACATAGAAGAACCTTCCAACAATAAAAGTACCGAGGAAGGACTTGATCATGACCAAATGAAGAAAGAAAGGGGGAAATTTGAACAAATCATCAATGAATCACAGGGTGGTACGAGTCAAGCAAAATTTTTTCCTGAAACACCAAAACATCCTCAGAAATATTCAAAAAAATCTCTTGCTACTTCAGAGGATATCGAAGTAATTCCCTCTTTTCCTTCTTCAGAATTTTTTTTGAAAGAGGAGGAAATTCCTCCTTTGGATATATTTTATAGTCCCAACATCGAGAAGTAATGAAGAGGCAAGAAAAAGAGAAAAATTGACCATGCTGCTATTAGCCTGCCAGGCAACGAACCAATGAATATTTTCTAGAAGGATACACCTATAGATCCATCTAAAAATTTGACCAAATTATCTTAGTTTGTAGGAGCTTATGCTTCTGCAACAATTAACAAAGTGGAAGAGATAAGAAATTTAATCAAAGAAAAAGAGGAAAGAATAAAGCAACTGGAAGATCAAATCACAAAAGAAAAGGAGAATACACAAGATCATATTAAGTCACAGCTTGAACAAATGCAACAAAGTGTTGACATCCTAAGACTTCAAAGCCAAGTAGAATTAAATGGTAAAGATACTGAAATTGCACAGCTACAATTTACTACAGATTAGATAAAGGATTTCCAAAAAGTTGATGAATTCATCAAAGAAGATTTACAAATCAATTCATTGCTATCAAAGAAACAATCAATCTTATGTAAGCAGTTAATAGAGATTAGTACATTGTGCCAAGAAGCTGATACATTAGTGGGTCGATTCAATGATGCTAAAATCAATTTTGAAGAAATAGATGAGAAAATCTCAAACTTGATCACATGGTAGGATAATTCAAAAGGAAAGATAACAAAATTGCAAAAAGTCAAAGAATCTCATAAGGAAATTCTCTTCACTAACTGGGAAATCCAAATAAAGCAGGTTGAAAGGGAAGTTTCAAGTGCAAGAGAAAGCATAAAACAATATAATTGAAGCTATTAATGATAATATTTGGTATACAAGTTTCATTCAAAGATGTTCTCGAGGAAATTTTCTCGAGATTGATGATTTGCAGTTAATATGGCACAAAAGTCTTGCAACAAAAGAACAACGAATCAAACAACTATTGAATTTGACTTGGGATGCTTATTGGTCATATTTGGTAAAACCACATAGTCAATTGATGGCCCTACGATGCTTAACCAATTCAATCATCCATATGACGTCATTGCTATCAGATACAATTTATGCAAGACAAGTAAAGAAAAGCATTAAGAAGCCTTCAGAAGTTCAAGCTATGATAGATATCTATTAGAAGTGGAAACGAATGAGGATCCAACACCAATCATGATCATATTTTTTAAGCTCTAAATCAATTTTAGTTTTGCATTTTTGGCACTCATTCTAAGGAGAGTCATTTCACTCCTCAAGATTTAGTGCTTAACTATTTTTGTAATTATGTTTTATATTTAAACCCCTTTCACGTATTTAGAAAGGGGTCTGAAAATTCTATTTGAAACTCTTTAAAAACATGCACTTTTGTACTTTTTAAATATTTTATTTAATTTTTGAAGATCTACTCCACGAAAGTTTATCTGAGAAAGTTTGTTAGGAAGTGCACTTATGTTTTTCTATGGTCAATCTTAGAGAAAACACATGGATTGTAGCCTTATTATCTATGGATCAATTTTCTTGCATCGCATACTTTTATCTTTGTGTAGTGATTGCTTTATGAATTATTAAGCTACTTTCTTTTATGATTATTGTTTGTCAATTATATTTTAGTACAACCTGTTATTCCTTCACTTTTGAATTATAGCTAAGCTACCATCTTTTCTAATTTTGATAAGCAAAATTCTGTTAGATATTTGATGTGATACATTTTACAGTCAACCATTTTGATTAACTATTTAATCGAAATAGTTTTTTTATGAAAGTTTTATACTTCTTGTATGAATAATCTTCATTATCATTCAAGATAGTCATTTATCTAGATTGCACAAATATTGACTTAAACCCAGGTAAACATTAAATATAGTTAGTTTCATTTTTTCTATTGAAACCACCCTCATCTACCAAATCAGATTTGATTATCAAACGCATACCCCATCCTACCATCTTTTCAAAGATTGGGAAACTGGTCCCATAAATCCAATCAAAGCCACCAACCCAAACAAATAAGGGAAGGCATTCAAGTCCCCGACTGGGTGGTTATACCCCATGTTGTCACATAGAATTTCGAGGCTTCAACATTTTTGCACTAGGAGGGACAAGGATGTGAATGGAAAGAAAATCTAAATAAGAAAGCCATTCTAAGAGTAAAAGTTCCTCACCGTTACCTCAAACTTACTAGTCACATCCTATATCTCCAAATCCTAAACGCGATGTTGTGAAAAATTACTTTCAATCCACCAGTGCTTCCCCAAAGAAATCAGATCAACCTTCCTCTACAGAAACTCCCGAAGTAAAATATTTACTTCAAAAATTAGAAGCGATTTCTCTGTCTCGAGAAGAATATGAATTATCTCAAGCCATCATTTCTTCACATTTTCCTTCCTCTCGAAGATTAACCAGATCATAGAGTGAAAATTTTGGAATACCTCCATTTGAATTTCCTCTACCTCCTCCTCGAAGGAAAGATAAGAAATTTGAGTCTGAAACTCATAGTGAGATTCTTTCACCATCACTAAAACCTCCCTCATTTATTCCATCATCTTCGTCACAAACTCATTCTATCCAATCATCCACTTCACCATCTCAAATAGTTATTCACACCAGTACAAGAGCACAATCTTCCTCCACCCAATCACCTTCTACTACTGGTGCATATTATTCTACACAGATACCCATAATGGATCAAATACTATGGAAAAATCCACAAGCTGTTCAAATGGCAGGACCATTACATCCATTACTTGCCCATCCAGAAAATTGGTTGCCAAAATTCAATCCTAATGATGGTCTTCCCGTCGAAGAAAATATAAAAAACTTCATGCTATCTATAAATCTAAATGGAGTTGTAGAAGAAGATGTTGTTGTATGACTATTCCCTTATACTTTACAAGGATCAACAGGATCCTAGTATTTTTCACTACCATATGGTTCCATTGATAATTGGAACGTGTTCCAGGAACAATTCCTAACTAAGTTTGGAGATGACCACTCAACAAATACTCTTCTTAATGATCTCTCCAACTTAAAAACTGAATCTAGAGAGCCAGTTAAGGATTTCAATTCACGTTTTAACAAATTATAAGTGCTGAAGTATAGAATGAATGTTACATTTACGCTCTTCCCTCAAATGCAGTTATTTTTGTTGATAGAGTTGCCAAGCAAACCTTGGCTGAAAACATGAAAGAAACTATAGCTGTAGAGAAACGAATTTTAGATTTACAGAAGGAAAATACATTAGAAGAAAGAAAATCCATAAATGTTACCTTCAAAGACAGACCCAAGAAGAAAACACTTAAAGATCCTTTCGATCTTGAAGGTCTACAAAAAGTACTTAAAACCCTGTCTAATGAAATGGTTGACATAGAAAAGAAAGTAGCTTAAACATCTTCTAGAAAACCCTTTAGACCTTTTAAAAGAAATCCCATATTTGATCTTAAACCTCAAATACAATATCAAATGATGAATCAGATTTGGAAGAAGAAGAAGTACCAACAACTGAAGAACAAATTGATGATGGAGAGCTATTTGAAGTACATGGAATGTGGGATTTCATTCTTCCTTTGTCAGAAAATGAAGAAGAAGAGGAAGATTTACTTGTCGCCACCAGAAGCAAGAGCACTACTCATTTGCCACAGAAAAGTCAAAAACAGAAATCATTAACTCCTATTCTCAAAGAAAAAGCAATAGGTAAGAAATATTCTCCCAAGTCTACTCAGACATTCCCTCCTCAATCTAATTCCTCGCCTTTAGCCAAAACTTTATTAATTTATGATGATATGGAATACAACATAGTCAAATACATGAATAATACCAAAGCTAATATTACGCTATATGATCTTAGCAAGTTGAAACATCAACAAAAGCTATTGCTCAAGGAATTAAATGTAGTCCCCACTTCTCTTCCTGCTGCCCTAATTTCTCAGGCCACTCAAGGAATGGGTAAGCCTCCTAGTACTTCATCAGAAAAAGTTAAATCAACTAATGTTGTTTTAATTGGTCATAGATATAATTCTCATACTCCTCCTTTACTTTTGACTTTTGAATTTTTTAATAAGAATCTGCACAATTGTCTAGTTGATTCTGGAGCTTGTTGAAAAGTGTGCAGCAAGAAATGTAAATTTAGAAATTGCTAAAAATAGAACTGCTAAAAATAACACTTCTAAAAATAGTAATTTGGCCAATGAGAATTTTGGCCAACTTAGGTGAGAGGTGAAACTGCTAAAAATAACATCTTCTAAAAATAGCATTTCTGGCCCCTTCTTATTTATAGCAGTCCCTAGTCTATCTATAGGAAGTAAATTCGAATTTGGTCTTACCAGCAGTTTGGAATATTAATTAATTAATTCTCCATGAGTTAATTAATTAAGGAAAAGAAAACTTGAAGTCTTTGTGAGAACATGCAATTATTTCTCCACTAATTGGGGAATGTGTCCTTGATTTGCTCCACTGATTGAGGAATTAAGGATGAGTTCTATATTGAGAGGATTAGTTGACTTAGTTTAACTTAGTCAAGTTCAGTTAGATTAATTTAACAAGTTGTTAAATTAATGAGATACAGTTTGTTGATGCTTGCATGAATGTGACAACTATTATTTTCAGATAATTGTGTATTCACTCATGGATAACTCATGCATGTCAGTTATGTCAGAGACCCAGTTGAGATCAGATGCAGGACAATGTACTATCAGTTGGATGAATATTTTTCCTATAAAGGAAGCTCATCCATGATGAGGATTGATCTCCTTCAGGTTTGTGCAATTAGATCAGAGGTTAGTGAGTGTGTGAAGAGGTCAATTCACACAGGTGGCAACACTAGACCCCAAGGAAACTGCACAAGGAAATAGGAAGCTTGGAGGGCAGAGGAGAAGGTTTGTGAGAAGCCTTTGACTGTCTATGAGTAGCAAAGGGATTGTACTGAGAGTTGGATAGCTTCTGAGCTAAGGCTTTGTGTAATCTGGACTATATTTCCACTTCTATGATAATACAGAGATGGGATTTTAGGTAGGTGCTTTCCCCGGATAAATTCTTCTGTGTTATGTGTGATTGATTCCTTCTTAACAATTATATACGTTCATGCTTGATGTTGTTCATGGTTGATTAGCTTCCGCAAAGTTTATGGTAGATGTAGATCTAGTATTATGCTTTAGTACATTGCATATATCAGTTTGATCTGTAGGTGAAATTTGTACATGATATCAGTGAGCTAGCTGATTTGTAGAGAAAATTCTACATGGTATCAGAGCACAAGCGATCAAGGAGAGAACAATATACTGAGAGGAGATTTCAAAGTTTTGAGTTTTGGGCTGAGAGTTTACAGAGCATATATGAAAACTTATGTACAAAATTTTCAGAAATAAATAGTAGATTTGGATTCCTTGCGAAAAAATACCCAAAATCAAAAAAACAATTTGGCTGGATCAGAGTTCGGATGAGGGAGATTCGTTGATTTAAAATCAGCTCTTTTTCTAGAAAATTTCGTGACAGCGGAAAAGTGGAAATAGATTGGTATGCTAGCCAAGAACTTGTATTCACTTGAGGTACAAGATGCATGAAAAGCCTTGAGGATCAAGGCAAAGGTTAGATACTTCGTGGTTAAAAGGGAGAGTAAATTACCTCTCAACATGCAACGCCAGAAGAAGTCTCAGACAATTATGGAGGAGCCACGATTGGTGCAACAACTTCAGGAGGTTGTGGAGCAGCCACAAGTAGAGAAGCTAAGAGGAGATCAAGTAGAGATATCTACTCATGCAAAGACCTCCAGTAGGGGGAAACTTCAAGCCAGGTGGGCAGAGGGATCACATCTAGCCATACCTCCAAGTAGGAGTTGGGGCGATGTAGAGTGATTGTCCCAAGGAGGAGGGGTAGGATCCTTGAGGTACCCAACCTCTTGGATGAGACCTTGCTATAGGAGCCCCGATGTGGAGTAGCAAGAAATGATTAATTGGGTAGAGACAAATATGGATGGAGTGACAGAGAGAGCTACAGTGCAGGGAATCCAAGGACAACGTAGAGCATGTAGGATATAGCAATGCGAGAGGCACAAGTATGCTACACAGTGCAGGGTAGCACAGAGAAGGGTGCAATGGTGCAAGATGCATGGAGATTTTGCAGTAGCGTAGAAGTCAGAGAGGGAGCACTTGTCAGCAGCAGGTAGAGCTTCAGCATAAAAGTATGTTTCTAGCCCAACAGAGTGGTCAGTTGAGAGTTTTTTTGTTCCGAGTGTTGCTGGAGCAACCACACTTGGTAGATGTGTTGCATGCAATACATTCCAGAGTTACAGGATCGGGCTCAAGAGGAAGCCTTCCTTGTTGAGACGGAGTGATGAAAAGTGTGCAACAAGAAATGTAAATTTAGAAATTGCTAAAAATAGAACTGCTAAAAATAGCACTTCTAAAAATAGCAATTTGGCTAATGAGCATTTTGGCCACCTTGGGTGAGAGGTGAAACTGCTAAAAACAACATCTTCTAAAAATAGCATTTCTAGGTCCTTCCTATTTATAGCAGTCCCTAGTCTATCTATAGGAAATAAATTCGATTTTGGTCTTACCAGAAGTTTGGAATATTAATTAATTAATTCTCCATGAGTTAATTAGTTAAGGAAAGAAAACTTGAAGTCTTTGTGAGAACATGCAATTATTTCTCCACTAATTGGGGATGTGTCCTTGATTTGCTCCACTGATTGAGGAATAAAGGATGAGTTCTATATTGAGAGGATCAGTTGACTTAGTTTAACTTAGTCAAGTTCAGTTAGATTAATTTAACAAGTTGTTAAATTAATGAGATACAATTTGTTGATGCTTACATGCATGTGGAAACTGTTATTTTCAGATAACTGTGTATTCACTCATGGATAACTGATGCATGTCAGTTCTGTCAGAGGCCCAGTTGACATCAAATGTGGAACAATGTACTATCAGTTGGATGAATATTTTTCCTATAAAGGAAGCTCATCCATGATGAGGATTGATCTCCTTCAGGTTTGTGAAATTAGATCAGAGGTTAGTGAGTGTGTGAAGAGGCTAATTCACACAGGTGGCAACACTAGACCCCAAGGAAACTGCACAAGGAAATAGGACGCTTAGAGGGCAGAGGAGAAGGTTTGTGAGAAGCCTTTGATTGTCTATGAGCAGCAGAGGGATTGTACTGAGAGTTGGATAAATTTCGAGCTAAGGCTTTATGTAATCTGGACTATATTTCCACTTGTATGATAATACAGAGATGGGGTTTTAGGCAGGTGCTTTCCCTGGGTAAATTCTTCTATGTTATGTGTGATTGATTCCTTCTTATCAGTTATATGTGTTCATGCTTGATTAGCTTCCGCAAAGTTTATGGTAGATGTAGATCTAGTATTATGCTTTAGTACATTGCATATATCAGTTTGATCTGCAGGTGAAATTTCTACATGACATCAGTGAGCTAGCTGATTTGTAGAGAAAATTCTAGACTTCATCCAATATTATGCCAAAAAAAGTTTGCTCAAAATTGAATATTTTACCCCTGAAATATGATTTTCATATTGTACAGTTAGATCGAACACAATTCGAAGTCATAGGATAAATTAATTCCGTTACCATCAAACTCTCATCCAATCCGAGAGTATTTCAAGTAATTGACGTTATAGTCATTGATATTCCTAAATTTTATGGCTTGATCCTCAGCAGAGATTGGTCCGAAAAGATTCATGGTTATTTTGCAACATAGTGGTCTCATATGTGGCTTCCTTACAATGGTAAGCCAAATCAAATAAGGGTCGACCATGAGAAGCATTTAAAGTACATTGTGACTGAACTGGAAGGATAAAATGAGCTCGCAACATACAATAATAATATCATTGGAAATTATTCTATTGAATCACTTTTGGGCAATTTTAATGCACAAACTTCACCTTTTCTAGAGAACTCTGTTACCTCACAGATTGAAAATTATTCACAAACATATTCTTCCAAATGTATCAATTTCGTAGATAAACTTGTAGTTAATTCTTTGTTTTGGAAATTATTTTTCGATGGATCTAAATCTAATGATGGAGCAGGGGCAGGTTGCATATTAGTTAGCCCTCAAGGAGAGAAAACTATGTTGGCATGCAGGCTTGAATTTGAGTACACGAATAACACTGCTGAGTATGAAGCATTAATTCAAGGATTATACAAAGCCATAGGCTTTGATATCAAGTACATCCAAGTCTTTGGAGATCCTAAAATCATGATCAAAGAGGTAAGGAACACTATTCACTGCCTTTCTAGACATTTAAAGCATTATCAATCATTAGTCCAAGACTTTACCTCACATTTATTAGCATTTAACATTTCTCCAATTCCAAGACTTCAAAACGCAAGTGCTAATCTTTTGGCTAACATTGCATCCAAACTCATACCACCATGAGATTATAGTCCTAGCCGATTTTCTATAGAATTAATTTTTAGACCTTCTATTCCTGATAATATCACCAATTGGCAAGTTTTTAGGAATGATCTTGATATCATAAAATTCCTAACATCCGAAGGATCAGATGATGACCAGATAATATATGAAGACCAACATGATAGCTAGTTCAAACAAAAGAAAAGTGAAAATCCTATACCCAAATCTGTAGTTAAGTTGGAAGATTTGTATGATCTTAAAGACAAATTTAAGAAACCAACTAACTCAAAACTTCAAAGATCGATATTGAGGTTTGAATTAGTAAATCTTGGAACTGATCTTAAACCACAAAATATTAATCTAGGTCTTCATCTTACAACCGATGAAAGGTTAGCCTTCATTCATTTGTTAAGAAGATATAAAAATGATGGGGCCAGCCCACGTGATCCCCCTGTCAGTGTATTCCACTTGATGGGTGTACAAGCAAGTAATAATTTTCACCAGAGATTTTTTTGATAAATGCAAATTGATTAACCGCATTGAATTAAATGAGGGGTATGGTGATTAGTACGATGATCTCTGTTTGTTGGACATCTGTCCCTCCTTGGGATTCCACGAACCCGCCTTGGTATAGGGTTTCACCACATTCACGCTCATTCTGTTCATTCGTTATTCTCTCGGTAGTTTGTGCTGTGTGCTCTCGGCGGTCTCTCGCAGCTTCACTATGGGTTTTGTTTTTTTATGGTTTGTCCGCCCGGTTCTCTGAGCTGTATGCTCTTGGTGGTCTCCGAAGCTTCAATGTGGTTTCCTTTTTTTGTTTATGGTTTTATTTTCCTAGTTCTCCGAGCTGTGTGCTCTCGACTATATTTGCGGCTTCAATGTGGGTTTTGCTTATGGTCTTGTTTTACTGGTTCAAGACTCGACCTAGAAGTTTTTTCATTCATCCGGCAAGGTTATGAAAACCTGGTAAGGTTCGCTCCCTTCGTGGTCTCCTTCTCGAGTGTCAACTATTGTTGTATGTTTGATAATCGATTTGGTATGTCTCTGTGCATCTTTATCTAGGTTCGATGTTTGTGCTTTCCACGAGTCTAGCAGTCAGTTGTTGGTTGCATTGTTCCTGGTAATGTTTCTCCAGCTCCGAGTTCAATTTCTCCACGAGCCTGGCAGAACTGTGATGACGAACTCCTTCGGTTCCTCCGTCAATTTATCAGGGTAAGTCCCCCTGTTCTATGTTAGTTATATATGCTCCTTTTTCCTCAGTTGCCTAACGTCTTATATGAGTTATATGAGTCATATATTTATGAACTGGGTTCGTTCCTTTGTTTCGAACAAAATCTAAATAAGCAAAGAATCGGAATACTATCTTTATGTTTCTATGAATTCAACTATGGAACTGAGTGGACTATATTTATATATTCGCATACCTAGTGTTTACAGAATTTGTTTGCTTATCTGGACTCGTAATTCCAACTTCGTGTCGTTTGTTCACATAAATGATTTCATGTCTAATTGTTTGGTTGAGTTCACCTGTAATCTGGGCGCTTACGCTTCTCCTCTAATTTTGGTTATCTCCTCTTTCATTTTATAACCTGTAGTGGTATAACAACAGTCTCCACGAAAGTAATTTCACACAAATTATTATACACAGTATTTGGGACGCTGTAGAGGTGAATGTGCACAGAAAAATTATACTTCTCTCTTTTTCATTTCTCTGTCAATCGAACCTGTACATTGTGTTTTGTCCCTCTTTTTAAGAGCAGTGTTCTCAAACTGTCACTAACTGCTGTTAGTTATGTTCAATTGGTTACATCAGTTATTCCTCATACGGAACTTTTCATGGTTGTCTAGCATATTTTCTTTTCATGTTTTTTTACAACAATAAATTAACTGTCTAGAAACAATGACACTAACCAATTCCTATTGTTCCTAATTACAATTTACTAAATTAACTTAGGCAACTTAATAAAAGAAGAATGAAAAATACAAGTATGTTATCCATTCAGTGAATTAACTCCTTCGTCCCCTTCAGAGACCATATTGCCTTCACTTTGTCTTTGCCCTGTCAGCTAGATGCTCCTGCATCAAAAATGTTTTTGGTTGGAATTATGATGATCTTAAAAAATATGATACTTCTATCATACAACATACTATTCCTATGATATCCGACAAAAAGCCTGTACAACAAAAGTTGAGAAAGATTCATCGAAATTCGGAAAATCAAATCAAATTTGAATTAAATAAACTTGTAGAGTTGTGGCTTCTGTGATCCATATCAAGTTTACAAGAGATTTTTCGGCGAAAATCACATGAAATACCATTTGTCGACATATTTCAAACCAACCAATGTGGTTTATCGTCAGGACAAGTTGAAGAAACAAATCCAGCTTAGCATGTTAAATAGTCTGAGCAAAGCCTCCAACGACTAATTTTGACTTTTGGACCAGGGTCATAAATTTTTATAATTTAAAGGAAATTAGTTATATTAGGTGACCAATCCCTTAAAATATATATAAAAAATAATATTTAATCGGTGTAATAGTAGTAAAAGGTAGTATTTAAAAATTAAATTATAAAGTATTATAATAAAATGGAATTAGTTATATAAGACCTTCTATAAATAACTATAATTAAATAAAAGTAATATAAATAGGTGTAAGAAAAAGTTAGTTAAAATAAATAAATATATTAGAAACGAGAAAATAACTAAAGTAACTTAAATATCTCTCCTATCATTGTTCCGCCCCTCCTTTCTTTTTCTTTTTTTAGATATTTAATTTAACTTAAATCATTTTCTCGATATATTTATTATTTTAGATGTTAAGTAAACTAATATATTTCTCGTTATTTATTTATTAATTTTATTTTTTTACATATCAAAGTATTTATTTATTTTAATTTCTAAAGATATAAGTTAATTAATATATCCTCACTCACCTAAAATATTTATTAATTCTAACTAACTTTACCTTAACAACCATGAAATTACTTTATATTTATATATACATACAATTATACATATCAAGAAAGGTCTTATAAATTCCCATTCTGAATCACTAATAACTTATAATTTTAATTATTAAAATAATACTTTTTAACTAACATTAACACATTAAATAATAATATATAAAATATATATAAATATATATAATATATAAAGGGATTGGACCACCTAATATAACTAATTTCCATTAAATTATAAATTTTTTGTGACCCTGGTCCAAAAGTCAAAATTAGCCGTTGGAGGCTCTGCTCAGACAATTTAACATGCTAAGTTGGATTTGTTTCTTCAACTTGTCCTGACGATGAACCACACTGGTTGGTTCGAAACGCGTCAACAAATGGTATTTCATGTGATTTTCGCTGAAAAATCTCTCGTAAACTTAAATAAACTTCTTAAAGCCAAAATAATTTTTCCTGTTAGACATTCAAGGTGTGTTTCTAACCTAGTACCAGTCAGGAAAAAGAATGGTGATATTCAAATTTGCATAGACTTTCACAATATCAACAAAGCTTATCAGAAGGGCAACTTCCACCGCCTCCTACGGTACAGGTACTGCAGTCAGTTGTAGGCTCAGAACTAATGTCTTTTCTAGATGGATTTTCAGGTTAGAATCAAATTCTCGTACATCAAGATGAACGACTAAAGGCCACATTCAGAACCAAATGGGAAACATATGCCTATGAAAGGATGCCATTTGGATTAATCAATGCCGGCGTGACATTTCAGAGAGCCATGGATATAAATTTCAAAGGTTTTGTGAATAAACTATTGTCATTTATTTAGACGATATAACAATATATTCAAAGAAGTGTAGTAATCATTTAAAGGACTTAAAATAGATCTTTGAACATTGTAAAAGGTACGAAATTGATCTAAACCCAAATAAGTGTTACTTTGCTTTAAGTGAAGGTAAAATTCTTGGATTTATTGTATCTAATGATGGCATTCACATAGATCCTAATAGGATAAGAGAAATTTTTGAAATTTTTTTCCCTCACAACAAAAAATCCATGCAGTCCTTCCTAGGTCAGATAAATTTTGTTAAAAGATTTGTCCTTGACTTTCCACGAATTGTTTTACCCTTGTAATCCATGATCAAGAAAAATTTGTTTTTTTAATGGGGACATACTGAGCGAGAAGCTTTTGATCTTATCAAACAAACAATTATAAATTCTCCCTCTTTAACAACTCTGAACTTTTCTAATCATTTTATTTTATATACTTTTGCCTCCAAAACATCATATGCAACCATTTTGACACAAATTAATGATGAGAAAATTGAAGCACCGATCTCTTTCTTCAGCTCCAATTTGCAAGGCACTGAATTGAATTACTCGGATGTTGAAAAGTAGGCTTTCTTTGTTTTCAAATCACTAAAACATTTCAGACTTTTCTTCTTAAAACACACACTAAAGTAATAGTTCCATTCTCATCTGTGAGAAATTTACTAGTGCAAAGAAAATTAGGAGAGAAAAGGGAAAATTGGGTGACAATATTGCAAGAATATGACATTGAAATTAGACTAGATAAAATCATCAAAGGTTAAGGTTTTTGCAGAATGCTAGCAAGAGCTTCCAAAATATCAACAGATGAAGATTCAAGCAATACTGTGCAAATATTTGAGGTAAATCTAAATGACTCTAAATCCCAATATGATGATTTAACTTTTTATTCAATAAATGGATTTGCTCTTCCCAAACTCAGTTATAAAAGAAAAATGGATTTAATGCTAAAAGCTAATCAATATCAAATCATTGATAATGTGTTATTTTGAAAAAATTATGATTCCATTCTACTAAGATGCCTTGAGAAATCTGAAGCAAAAAAAGTTTTGGAGGAACTCTACGATGGCACAACTAGTGGACATATTGGAGGAGATACAACAACGCATAAAATTCTTCATGTCGGTTATTATTGGCCAACATTGTTCAAATACACTCATGAATATATAAAAAAATGCAAATTATGTCAAAGAGCTTTTGGAAGACAAAGAAAACTGACATTTCCCTTACAAACTGTCAACATTGAACAACCTTTGGAGCAATGGGGATTGGATTTCATAGGTGAGATCGTTCCTAACTCTTCAAAACAACATAGATAGATTCTTACTGCAACAGATTATTTTACCAAGTGGATGGAAGCAATTCCACTAAGAGTAGTCAATTATGATGTAATTATTGAATTCATTGATCAATTCATCATAACCAAATTTGGCTTACCAAATTCACTCATGTTCGACAACACATCTTGTTTTTCTGGAAACAATATGACTGAATTCTCACTAAAAAGAGTTTTTAAATTAAAGTATTCTACCAATTACTATCCCTAAGGGAACAGGTTAGCAGAGTCAACTAACAAAAATCTCATTAGAATCATTAAACGAACTGTTGACCAAAGCTAAAAGAATTGGCACAAATCTTTAACATTTTCTCTTTGGGTAGATAGAATCACTGAGAAGGCCTCAATAGGCACTTCTCCATTTAATTTGGTTTATGGGAAAGAATCTATCATTCCATCAAATCTAGCTATCGCCTCTCTGGACTTAGTGCAATTCATTCAAGAAATTCCTTCGTCTTCATTACAATTAAGGCATGACCAAATTCCCAAATTATAAGAGAAAAGAGAGAAAGCAAAGATTACACATGTTCGTCATCAACAGTTACTTAAAACTACTTTTGTTGAAAGTTCAGTTTCCACCAAGTCATTTCAAATCAGAGATCTTGTCTTGAAATGGGACAAAGCACATGAGGAAAAGGGTAAACACACCAAATTCCAAAGGCTGAGATTCTATTCCTGTTAATAGGCTTATCTAAAAGCTTTATTTTCTTAGGAGATAACCTCTCCTAATTGTACATTATTGCATTTATCTTTTTTTTTTTTTTCTAGGAAAATAAATGTTGAATAATATTTACTTTTGGCCTCACAATAAATCTTTTTTAAATATTTTGATTTTTTCGCTTTTAGAAGTAAGATTGTTAAGGAAACAATTATAACATTTGAAAATTAGCTTTGTTCCATGAATCTTTGGAATTTTCTTTTACCGCCGGAATTATTTATTCTTTGAGAGACCTCCAACCTTATAAAAAGAATTTTCTCTGTTATCAATCAGGAAAGGTATCCTTAACAAAGTAAAAGACTATTTGTAGATAAGCATCTTCAACTCTATAATTGTCATCTAGAACGCACAAGGAGTTAATGGTTCCCCCCATCTAGTAATTTTTTCAATTTTTGAAGTGTAATTATAAAATATAATAAAACATAAAAGATAAGAGGTCTCATAAAGAGCCTACTTACCATGTTCATAGGGAAATAATAAGAATGACATTACGAAGAATGCATACCAAAACAGGGTAATGGATTGAGATTATCTTAATCTTAAGACAAGGGGTCTCATCACGAGCCATCTTGTTTAGTTGAATTACAACCAGTGAATGACATTGTCATCATTTGGCCACCAAACCAAGACAATGACCTTTAAGTAATAAAATAAAAATAAATAATAAACTGTTTAAAAAAAAAAAAGAAAAAGAAAATAAGGAAGTATATGATTTTGAATTTATCTCTAAAAATTAGATTATTTTCTGGATGGGATACTATATCATTGTTGGTTAAAAGGTAACCCTATCGAGTTTATGGACACCTGCTTGTAGCAGAGGCTCTACCTGTGACAAATGAGTAGATTAAAAAGCTGATTTGCAAAAGCCCCCTATTTTATTTTTAAAACTAAGTAAATACTGATATAGACAAAGGAATTTTCATCTTTAAGGGGATATCAAATGAATTTTAATTAGGTGAGTTGGTTTTTTATTATTCAGAGAAATGTTACTGATATAAAATTTCATGCAATTTCTATTTCCTAAACTATTTTTATTCTGAAAGTTTTAGAAGTCTCAAAATTATCAACGATAACTGGTTCTTCCAGTGAATCGCCAATTGTTGTGTTATACAATAACCCCCATTTGATAGAATCCTTTAGATACAAATTAGGACCCTTTTGAAAATAAATTGATTTAAAATTCATTAAAATCTAAACAAAAAATCCAAAACCCCACTACAAAGATTAAATCGCATTTTGCATTTCGCAAAAGTCTTGTGTGCAGTAGTTAATGTTACCAATTGAAGTATCACCGATTTGCGATACACACAGAATCTAAGAATATTCCTTTCTGGTCAAATCAGGTAACACTTTTCACATCAAAAAAAATCAATAAAACATGTTAAGAAATTTCCTTTACATATTGAAATATCACGATGGGCTTGAAAAATGAATTAATTGAAATATCAAAGTCTGTTCGCATCCATCGTATCATGATATCGCAAATCGCAAATCATAGAATCGCAAAACTGGCAATCAAACATATCATGAGACATTGCGAATAAACGATTTGTGATTAAATACAGACCCAATGACACGTCATTAAAGTGATATTTCACTTATTAAGGTTAACATGTTTTAATGACCTGCCCAAAAAGATCGTTAACATAATATCAGTTAATGCGAATCTTACGCGAATATCATTTCATATTATGGATATTTATGATTTCGCAGCTCAAGAAATTCAATATCTTCTCACCATTATGGATGCATTTAGTTTTTAGTTTCATTAATTTGAATAACGTTTTCGTATTTACATATCGTTATACTCCTATTTCTCATTCTATGCAATATCACTTTCATCTTCTTTATGGTGACAGGATTGTAACAGAGACTCGATTACTCGGCTGAATGATCAAGATGAATAAGGGAAAGGGAATGCAATCTATGGCTGAAGATGCACTAGAGTCATCTCCTTTGTTTTCTGATACAACTTGTATACCAGAGTGTGGTACCGGCTCCTGGGAAAATCTTTATGGCCTATTCAAGAGGGAAATACAGAAGGAAGCCATCATAGATGATATGAAATATTTAGTTGCTTCTTATCCTGAAGTTGCATGCTTTGTCTTACATAAGATAGCAGCTAGACCCAAATTATTACCCTATGTTGATACGGTCAAATGTGTTATTGAAAATGTGAATATTGAGGAGAGAGAATTCGTGACCTCAAGGCAAGTAGTCATCGAATCCTTTAAACCAGAGGATATCATAAGAATGTATCATTTACCTCCGCCACATAAGGTTTATGATAAAGCATTTGTGGAGAAATTTGTTGCTGAAAATGAAGAACCTTCCGAAGTTATAAAACAATGGAGAGAAAATATGAGCAAGCACAATATGGATAGAACTGTTATGTATTCAGTAGCCTCTCTCACTCCCCCTTATTTATACATTGCCACTAGTATGCTATGTAGGTTATTTGGGTACATAGATGCTACCAAGTTTTCAGTGGAATGGGTGCTTCTCATTGATTCCGCTTCTAATTCTATAGTCATCGATTAGGCCACAATTTTGTCAAATAACTTAGCCCACCATATTATAGAATATAGAAGGAATCATTATGTTACTACAAGAACCATTCCTCCATTTTATATGTCTTCCTATGTCATGGATGTTGTATGTTTCGTTTTTCCTTTTCGGCTTATGGGATGGAAGTGGACTCTTCAGGATCCCACACCAATCCATGTGTATCATAAAGCTCTTTGGAAATATTATTTCAATGAACATTTCTAGGAGATTTGTCAAGGGGTGATGCTCCATATTTATCTGGCTAACTTTAACAAGAAAGCCCCAAGGTTATCAGAAGAAGCTAGGGCTGATATTCAACCTGTGGCGAGATGGTTTGGAGAAGAATTACTTACATATATCAGAGTTTTTGGAAGTACTCTCCTCCACATGTACTTCTGTGTCCCTCATAAATTGTTAGCTAGAGAGATTGCATATCAGATAGTTACCAAAGATGTAACCAAATCTCTCAAAGGGTCTAAAAAATCTATATACCCCACTTTCCCACTTCGGTGTGGTGTTTATTGCTTAAATTATTTCAAACATTCCTAAGCCGAAGTCAAACAAATTCACAACTTGAATCTTGTTGAGTTTAGAGAAAGGAAATAAGACCCTGTCAAGGTCGTGTATGATTTTACGATGGCTATTAAGGCCAAGGCATTTGTTCATGAGGATGATCATTTTGATGATCTTTTTCTAGTAGCTGAACAATTTTCACAGGTTCAGAGTTTAGCTTCCCTCCGACTGAATCCGGATGAATTAACAGAATTTCATAAATACGGACATCAAAGGTTCATGCATGTGCCTTTGAATCTTCTTAAAATAATCCCACAAGAATCTTAAGAAGAAAGGTTATCTAATAATGGCTCAGAAGAGAATGCAAATAAAGCATCCAATGATGCTAAATCACAAAAAGAGTTTGTTATAGAGAAAGACATAGAAGAACCTTCCAACAATAAAAGTACTAAGAAAGGACTTGATCAGGATCAAATGCAGAAAGAATGGCGGCAGTTTGAACAAATCATCAATGAATCATAGGGTGGTACGAGTCAAGCACAAACTTTTCTCGAAACACCAAAACATCCCAAGAAATCTTCAGAAAAATATCTCGCTACTTCAGAGGATATCGAAGTAATTCCTGTTTTTTCTTCTTCAAAAATTGTTTTGAAAGAGGAGGAAATTCCTCCTTTGGATATCTTTTATAGTCCTAAACATCGAGCAGTAATGAAGAGGCAATGGAAAAAGAGAAAAATTGACCATGCTTCTATTAGCCTGCCAGGCAACGAACTAATGGATGTTGTTTGGAAGGATACACCTATAGATCCATTTGATAATTTGACCAAATTATCTCAGTTTGTAGGAGCTTATGCTTCTGCAAAAATTGAAAAAGCGGAAGAAGTAAGAAATTTGATCAAAGAAAAAGAGGAAAGAATAAAGCAGTTGAAAGATCAACTCACACAAGAAAAGGAGAATACACAGGAATAGATTAAGTCACATCTTGAACAAATGAAATAGAGTTTTGACAGCCTAAGACTCCAGAGCCAAGCATAATTAAATGCTAAAGATGTTGAAATCGCACAACTGCGATTTATTGCAGATAAGATAAAGGATTGCCAAACGTGGATGAATTCATCAAAGAAGCCTTAGAAATCAATTCTTTGCTATCAAAGCAACAATCAATCTTATGTAAGAAATTAATAGAGATTAGTCCATTGTGTCAAGAAGTTGATATATTAGTGGGTCGATTCAATGATGCTAAAATTGATTTTGAATAAATAGATGAGAAACTCTCAAATTTGATCACATGGTAGGATAATTCAAAAGGAAGAATAGCAGAATTTCCAAAAGTCAAAGAATCTCATAAGGACATTCTCTTCACTGACTAGAAATCCAAATATAGCAGGCTGAAAGGGCAGTTTCAAGTGCAAGCGAAGCATCAAACAATATAATTGAAACTATTAATGATCTTTGGTATGCAAGTTTCATTCAAGGATGTTCGCCAAGAAATTTTCCCGAGATTGATGATTTGTAGTTAATCTGGCACGAAAGTCTTGCAGCAAAAGAACAATGAATCAGACAGATGTTGAATTTTAATTGGGATGCTTATTTGTCATATTTGGTAAAACCACATAGTCAATTGATGGGCCTACGATGCTTAACCAATTCAATCATCCATATGACGCCATCGCTATCAGATACAATTTATGTGGGACAGATAAAGATAAGCATTAAGAAACCTTCAGAAGTTCAAGCTATGATGGATATCTATGAGAAGTGGAAATAAATGAGGAGTCAACACCAATCATGATCAATTTTTTTAAGTTTTAAATCAATTTTAGTTTTGCATTTTTGGCACTGATTCTAAGGAGAGCCATTTCACTCCTCAGGATTTAGTGCTTAGCTATTTTTGTAATATTTTTGGATATTTAAACCCCTTTCCTGTATTTAGAAAGGGGTCTGAAAATTTTATTTGAAACTCTTTTAAAACATGAACTTTTGTACTTTTTAAAGCTTTTCTTTAATTTTTGAAGATCTACTCCATGAAAGTTTATCTGAGAAAGTTTGTTAAGAAGTGCACTTTTGTTTTTCTATGATCAATCTTGGAGAAAACACATGGATTGCAGCCTTATTGTCTATGGATCAATTATCTTGCATCATGTACTTTTATCATTGTGTAGTGATTGTTTTATGAATGATTAAGTTGTTTCCTTTTATGTTTATTGTTTGTCAATTATATTTTAATACATCCCTTTATTCCTTCACTTTTGAATTATAGCTGAGCTGCAATCCTTTTAAATTTTGATAAGAAAAATTCCGTTAGATATTTGATGCGATATGTTTTACAGTCAACCATTTCGATTAACTATTTAATCGAAATAGTTTTTTTTTTTTTTAAGTTTTATACTTCTTTTATGAATAATAGTCTTTATCATTCAAGATAGTCATTTATCTAGATTGCACAAATATTGACTAAAACCTAGGTAAATATTAAATATAGTTAGTTTGATTTTTTTTGTTGAAACCACGCTCATCTACCAAATCAATTTTGATAGTTAAACACATACCCCATTCTACCATATTTTTCAAATATTGGGAAACCGGTCCCATAAATCTAGTCGAGCCACCAACCCAAACGGATAAGGGATGATATTCAAGTCCTCGACCGGGTGGTTATCCCCCATGTTGTCGCAAAAAATTTGAAGGCTTCAACAAGCCCTTAGATTTAAATGTTTTTTTTTTGTGTCTTTTAAGCAAGGATGATCATCTACATTGAGTCTAACGTAAATATATCTTTGATGTTGATCACATGGATTCATTGCATGTAAACATCCATCAAAATATTCTTTTGCAATTCTTCATTGCATAAGATTATCCCAATTTAATGTGTCCATGTTAGGAGCATTTTTTAACCATAGAAATCCATGCACATGCATAGCTCCATGATTTTGTCACTCATAGTGACACCATTAATCTGTAGATTTACAAAAACATTTGAAAATTTCATCTCAAAACATTGTATGTCTTAAGTGCATATAATGTGTTGTAATATGAGGATTATCAATTACATTTTTACGTCTACATTTCCTAGCTCCCACCAAATCTACAAGACATGTGCCCAACATTTATTTATGCAAATATGGCCATTGCAGACATGTTTCACTTAATGTAAATAATATTGTAGGACTCCCAATATGTTGAATCAAGTCAAATAAATCATCACGACACATATTCAAATATGCATGTGTGCCTCTTAATACAATTCAAAATTACATTAATCTTTCTCCAAGTCATGATTCTAGCAAATTTTGCAAATTTTATCTTAACTATTCCACTTTTGTTCATAATTTTTTCATATTATTCTTTACAAAAATTGCATATGAAGACTGTGCACGATGTCTCATGATAATATTTAGTAAAAATGATATAAATTATGAGTGCTTTCCAAACTTGTTGCCATGATATCGAAGAAGATGTTATGCATACTCATGTAGATGGACATTTCACTTTCATGCTTGCAACCAATTCTATTCACCATTTGGGAAAAATGTTGGAAATTTCATATCAAGTAATCCGACAAGTTTTATACTCATTGATTGGAGATGAGTCAATGCCAGGCCAACTAAGCACTTACTCTCGATTCTGGTTATATTCCTCTACATTAGGGTTGTTTTCACAATCTCGAATAATATCAATCTTTCGTCTTCGATTTGAATATTTTGTTGCAAAAGAAGTTGTTTGTAAGACATGTAATGTATCATCTATCTATGGAACCCCTTTCAAAATTGAAAATTCAATGTCATTGTCTATCTCTAAAAATGTAACACATTTAATCAAATGTGATACATTTTTTGCAATTTCAGGTAATTCTTTAAGTGCATTCTCATCAACTTGAAATCCATGATAATATGGATCATTATTAATGTTACAATTTAATTCACACAATACTTTATCTTTTCTCACAACAATTATCAAATCCAAGTCTTGAATATGTCGAGGTAATCTCATGTCAAGATTTACAACCTCTTGTATAAAACTAATGGTGTATCCTTTATTTTTGTATTTTCCACCTATTGAATGCATAACTTGAAAAATTGGACTTGCATGTGCTATCAAGATCTCTTGAACTTATTTGAGATCTTGAAGCAATTTATATTGTTCTTCAGGATTCATATGATTATCAGATGGAAATTTGTGATGAGTTTATTCTCTTTCACATCTCATGCATATTGGAATTGTATTTGTTTTAAATATATGAATTCTAGCATATGAATCCTTCCATACATAACACATTTGAATTTGAGCTAACCGATCGATTCTATCATGAATTTTTTTATGTGCGATATCCATATCATTGAGAATTTATGGCTAAACTTGGATATAAATATTTGTTAAACACTTTTTTTTCGTAGTTTTGTATTCTACATCCTTTAAACAACTTTTATGTAGGAATTTCTACTACATAATTTAAAGATAGTTTTTCTATATGATTTTATTCTACATTTTCTTTTATTCTTTTCTCTTCACACTCTTTATATATCACTTGTTGCGTCTTCCTTTATTGATATTATCTTCGATGTGCTCTTTGTCATTTGATTTGTTCTTTCATCTCATCTTGTTGTTGTATTGTTGTCATTTGTTGTGCTCTTCTTTCTTGATATGCTCTTTGATATTCTTCGATGTGCTATTTGTTGTTCAATTTGTTCTTTCATCTGTTCTTGCTATTGGGTTATTATCATTTGTTGCAATTTTATTTCTCTATATGCTCTTTGGTATTATCTTCGATGTGCTTTTTGTCTTTCAATTTGTTCTTTCATCTCTTCTTATTGTTTTTATGTTGTCATTTGTTGTGTTTTTTTCTCTATATGCTATTTTAGTTTCTCCTTGATGTGCTCTTTGTTTCTCAATTTGTTCTTTCATCTCTTCTTCTTGTTATTTTGTTATCATTTGTTGCTCTTTTCTTTGTCAGTATTCTCTTTGGTACTCTCTTTGATATGCTCTTTGTTGTTCATTTTGTTCTTTCATCTTTTATTGATGTTGTTCCCTTGTAATTTGTTGTGACTATTTTTGTTGATATTCCTTAGTTGTCATTTTCTCTCTATTTCTTTGTGGATTGTATATTTGTTGTTCATTACTATTCATTTTATGTTCTTCACACTCCCCAACTTCCACATCAACCATATTGTTATTATTGTGACACATAACCAGAAAGTAATATCTACATTGAAATGAATGTGTATAATGAAACATTCAAATATTAACTATTATTACTAAGAATTTTTTCATAATCCCTCTCCACTCAGAGACCTTTAATTAATATTTAGGTGTTTTATAATCATTTTCACAAATATATATCCTTCAAAATAGGATAATAATCTCACTTTATTTGGAAATAATATGGTGGTCTCAATTTTCGGAAAAATAATGGTAGAACAAATTTTGGTTGAATATGGATGTTAGTTTGAGCTGAGATGATTCAATTTTCTATCTTGTATAATGGGTGTAGATTTATTTTAGCCATATATATAAGGCCTATTAAAATAATACAGGAATTCCAATCGCTTATTACAAATGCAGATGGTTAACTGTAATCACCATTCTTTGGAAAAAATTTAAAATATAATTTAAAAAAATATAAAAATAAAGAGAAAATAAAAACATACACTATCATGTTCTCTCCAAAATTTTATTGATCAAAAGAGGTTTTATTGATGGACTATGTTATTTATGAGATGAGAAACAATGAAGCATATTTTATAGGAATGCTCCTTTGGAAGATCTTGTTCGAATTTGGTTTAATCTCAATTCAATGGAATTTTCTAAGGCTATTTATATTGGTTGGTGTTATTGTTTTCATTTACAACTTGATGAGACAAAAAAAACATTATTAATTAAAATGTCAAACTATTAAAACTAAATTCTTATTAAAATATATATTTTTTATTTTTTTATATAATTATTACATATACAATATTTTGTTGATCTAACCCATGGGGATTTGAACTTTGAATATCATACTTTACATATTACTTCATAACAAGGGACTCACCAATTGAGCTACACCCTATGCATTATAACACATAAAAATAAACATGACATTGCAAAATTATACATTAACCATTTGCCATATCCCCCTCACAATTGTTTGAAAAGACTACGTAGCCATATGAGATAAACGACCTTTTGAGATTTCATAATATGTTTACCTTTTGAGATTTCATAACATGTCTATAAAATTACAGCCTTGGTGAACGATGGTAAGAGGCTAAAGAATGATGTTAGTTGTATTTCAGACAAATGAATTTTCTATCTTATATAATTGGTGTAAATTTATTTTAGCCAAATATAAAAAGTCTGTTAAAATAATAAAGACATTCCAATCACTTATCACAAATAATCATCATCACCAATTTTTGGAAAAACTTTAAAATATAATTTAAAAACATATATATATAAATAGAGAGAATAAAAACATACTTGGATTGCAAACAATGAAATATATTCTATGGGAATGATATTTTTTTTAAATATAATTTAGAAAACAAAATAAAAATAAAGAGAATTAAAATATCCTAGGATTACAAACAATGAAATATATTTTATGGGAATGTTCATTTGTAAGATCTTGTTCAACTTTGGTTGAATCTAAATTCAATACATTTTCTAAGGCTATTTACATTTGCTCGTATAATTTTTGTCATGTATAACTTGATAAGACGAAAAAAAACATTATTAATTAAAAATGTCAAATTATTAAAAATAAACTCTCTTTTTTTCTCGATTAAGACTAATTCTATTAAGCAAAAATATTGCACAAGAGGTTACATTCCAGAGATGCAGGACACCGGCAATCGGAAATGATAGGACTCTCAACCTCGGTTCCGGAGAAGGAGTTAAGCAAGAAAGGAGCTACAACAAAGCACTGGAAGAAAAAGAAGCATTGAAAACTACCCTAAAAGGGTAGAGGTTTCAACACGAAGCTTTTTCCCTTTCCTTTTTTTCACTTCAACCCAACCATTTTGGGGTGGATGGGCGATTACAACTTGAAGATTAGGGTCCTCCACAGGGGAGCCCTCCTTTTCAGAATCCGAGGAGGAGGAAAAGTGAACACGTTTTTGAGCAA
This sequence comes from Pinus taeda, assembly GCA_000404065.3. Classification (NCBI taxonomy): domain Eukaryota; kingdom Viridiplantae; phylum Streptophyta; class Pinopsida; order Pinales; family Pinaceae; genus Pinus; species Pinus taeda. The sequence continues at coordinate 39,039 of APFE030783201.1, forward strand.
TGGCTGTGTTGGAGGAAGGCACCAGACCCTCGGTGGAAGGGGCCACGAAATGAGGGGCCTGATTCAATTCTTCATCGCTATCTTCATCTTCAGAGCTGGAGGACTCAGAATCTGCTATTGGAGGAGGAGAGCAGGGAGCCCATCGTTTGGACTTGGGCTTGGAGACGTTGGCCTTGTTCTTCGTTGCCGGGCGAGATGGGCATGTATTCTGCAAATGCCCAGATTGGTGGCAATGGCGGCACCAAAAAGCTATATTCTCGTAATCCAGTGTCTGGGTCCAGACAAAGTCGTTTATCTTGAGATTGATTTGTTCTGGAAGACCTTTACTCAGGTCTAACTCCACACATACCCTTGCATATTGATGAGCCCCAATTTTGGTACAATTTGGGCTCATTTTGGCCTATTTTACTTGCTCAAACCATTCATCTTTATTTGCTTATGCATGCATTTCTTAGTTTATTCATGTTGGTTGTAGGAGGAAGGTTAGACACTTTATCTACGTGACTAATGCATTGTGATTCCAGTTTTTGGCATTAAAAAGGGGAGCAAGAGACAATGAAAGAGGAGACAAGGAGACAATGAGGTGGCTCTGCTGATTTCACGGAGGGATGTCCACGGTCTTGGGGCATTCCTCGTGATTCCCACCAAGAACTCCGAGCTCCAATCAATCTCCCCTCCGAGCTTCAGAAGCAGCCAGCTGTCCTACAGGAACAGCAGTCATAAACTGTTCTACCAGAACAGCAGTTCTAACTGCCTCACAAATCCGCAGTTAAACTCCAGTTGGACAGCCGAGCTCCTAGAATCAAGGCTACTTGGCGGATCATCATTTTTTTGTATAAATATGGAGGCCTTAGCCTTAGATAGGTTGTTGAATCTCTCGGTTTATCATTATAATTTTGAAGCAATTCAGTTTCGTTCTTTTGCTGTAAGCCAATTTGGCATGACTTCGAATTAGGAATAAAGAAGACAGTTTGTGATCTATTCCTGAGTTTTATTAGGAGACTATAGCTCTCAGGTTAGGGCCCAACGTGAGAGCCATAAATCCCCTCTGTTGTAGTGTTGTTTCCATTTCATTTCCAGCACTTTAAGTTTCGTTTACACATGTAATTCGAATGACAGTTTGATAATTTGATTTTCTTATGAGTAAGATAGATTTTGCTTATGGTACGATTGATTCCACTTGCTTAGTGTAGCAGAGGATATATAACATCCATTGGAGCTCCAGCAAAATGGTTGTTAAGGCTCATTGCCATCTCTTTTGAAGATTTGGGTGCAGTCCATAGCAGACCACCAAAAACACGCATTACTTTGTTTGATACAGTTATGGTTTGGATTTAGATGCTTCCTTGTCATTTACACTTATCACACATCTCTTCATCACAACCCCATACGTACTTCTCTTTGCGTTTTGGATTACTGTTCAATGAAATCATGGCACACTTAATATAGGTTGATGCATTTCCGGTTTGATAAACAGTTTTGATCATTTGTTTCATTTACACTCCTCTCCCTCTCATTTCATTACCATCCTTTCCATTTTGATCCTGCATGCAACCATGTTTCCTTGACCTACACTGCGTTCTGTCCTTTCCTGAATAATTAAATATATATTGTCACTTGATGTAGGGATTTGAAGTCAAGGGAATGGTTTTTGTTTCACTATCATTTAATCATATTACTCTCCATTTTCAATGTAATGTTTTAAATTTAACATTAGGGTTGTTGAATAGTCAAGGGTGCCACCTAATTCCAAAAGTCAGAGGTGATAAAACTACCATGCGATCAATTTCCACACTTACAAAGCCACGAACATGCTCCAATTCCCCTCCAAAACACTCACACAAAACCCCTGATATCAAATTTCTTATCTCTACATATCCAATCATTTAACGTGGTTAGCAGTGACAGTCACATTACTTCTGTTATTGATCATGGACTTATATTGCTCAAACATGTAATGGATCTCAATGCTAGGTTGAATATAGGGTTAGATCTTTACCTATCCATTCATTAAACAAGAAAATGTCATTCACTATGGTAGGCAGTGATAGACACGTTACTATTGTTATTGATCATGGACTTAGATTGGCCAAACATTTATTGGATCTCAATGATGGGTTAATAGAGGGTTATATCTCTATATATCCAATCATCAAAAAATTATAAAGATACATAGCCAATACACACAAGTAATCATTAGATTTTTTATTTATACAAAAGATAATTAATGTCGGTTGGAAGGTATTTACCTCCAAAGACCCATATATGCTTAGTATCAGTTGTATCTTCATAGAATAATTTTAGTTCATGAGTTTGTAGATGATATTGAAGATGAAAGAAAATCATAATGTAACTCCTAATATATAACTATAATCTCCCCTTAATTTTTGCAATTAATGTAATTTTTTGTCTAATTTTGAGGCTTTGTTGGAAGGTATTCACCCCAAATACCAATATATTCTTAGTATCGATTGTATTCCTTTTTAGAGAATCATTTCAGTTCATGAGTCGAGTTTATAGATGATATTGAAGATGGAATAAAATCATAATATAACTCCCAATAGATATTTATAATTTCCCCTTAAATTTTACAATTAATATAAAGTTTTTTCTAATTTTGGGGCTATGTTGGAAGTTATTCACCTTCAAAGACTTGTATATGCTTAGTATCAATTGTATTCCTCTTCATAGAATGATTTTAGTTCTTGAATTTGTAAATGATATCGAATATGGAAGAAAATCATAATGTAACTCCTAATATATACCTACAATTTCCCCTTAAATTTTGTAGTATATATATATATAAACAATTAAAAATAGTTTATTAAGATTCATTAAAAAAACATATTTTATAGGTTAATACAAAACTTTTCAGATGCAATTAAACTCTTTATATAAATAATCAATACTATAATTTCAATACCAACTTTGCTACTAGCAATTATCACCTTCCTCCTTAGCTTTTCACATGTCATGTAAATTATGACTAGCAAAAGTATAAAAAGGAATGTGAAATTTGGGTAAATAAATATAAATATGACCCTTACATGTTTATGGCTAGAATATGGTGAATCGTCAATGCTATGCCCCTTATTGTTCCTGGAATATATGATTGATGATATGTTTGTTATATTTTTTTAGTAAATAAATACAAAATATGTTATATAA